>JAMKCH010038759.1:0-14288 GCA_023653785.1 Ophioderma brevispina | reverse complement strand
ACGCATGTGATGCGAATGGTGGGAGATTCTTCAATTCAAATGTCAGAATATTGTTTGCTGCATAGCTCATATTCCAGAATCACAAAGCATTGTCCGCCTACCATACCTGCCACTTTCTGAAATCAATAGAAGAGCCTTTTCACAGTGTATTTTTAACGGTGACCTGACAGCAAGCAAAACAGCTATATCAATAGAAATTATTGCATAAAAAAGGCACTTTTCTATTAAAAGACTTTTACCCAAAAATGCACCCAACTGTATACATAATTTGTGTCAAACAGACCTCCAGAACACTGAAATAGATATTAGGTAAGGTTGTAAATACGAGTTTCCCTAAAAAGTGCCGAAATACATAAGAAAAAAATTAAAACTTGAAATACCTGTATTTTTTCTGTCCTGTTACATAATTTTTGTGTCATCTTCAAGAATTGCTGAAGGTACATAGGATACTCTGGTCATATGTCTGTGTGTATGTGTGTGTTGTGTGTCTGTGGTCAAATGTCCCCCTTAATATATTTGACTGCCGTATGAGTTCCGTAGGGCCTACAACACTGTCTCTATGCAATGGTTGGAAACCTGGGCTTTGTATTGAGCACCGATGGCCATATTGGTCATCCAAAAAGTAGCCCAAGCAGGTTGGTTAAGAGCCGGTCACTTATACAAAATTGTTCTCTTTTTGAAATGTGGATAGCTGCATAAACCGACTACAGAATCAAGCAATCATATGAGCTCATTGTATTTGCGCGTATTGGATGGCATGTCTCTAAAACTAACGTGCACACCGGGGTACAACTTCTGTTAAACAGGTGTCCTGGAATGGTTTGTGTTCGGTCAGACCAAATGCCCTCCCATTGCGTCCATTCATCTAATATACAATTACTGTGTGTAGCCAATCCATTGTATAGAGATCAGTGGGCTACAATGATGTCACTTGGTGGAAAGATTCGGTTGATGTTGGTGACCTCATGTGACCTTGGTGACCTCATGGTGACCATTGTGACCATGTTACCATGGTGACCTCATTTGACCAGATGGTGACCTCATCGTGACCATGGTGACCTCATGTACCCATGGTGACCTATGTGACCTTTGACCCCCTTCACAACTGCGACGCCAGACATGCACTAGCGGTCACAAGGCCGCAAATGTAGTTTTTGGCAAGCTTTAATGATATTTATAATGTCAGAAGTAGACTGTTGAATCTTGGGATTTTAGTAGTGGGCTGTTTTCAAATTATATGGAAATTGTGTAGGAATAGCACAGCATGATCTTTAATTGTCTGTAACTACCTTGTACTGTTACCATGGTACCTAAATTGTTCTAAAGCAAAAATGGATGTCAACATTACTGGGTAGTTAATGGGACCACGATAACTGATTGTGACACTTTAAAAATTGACAAGTCTAATTGACTAGCCCAAAATGCATCGATCAGAAAAAAGCCTGTACCTTTGAAATTCAGTTCTCAACTAATTATATAACATTTATATTTTTCTTTTTTGAAATTTTGCTATTTGCTATTCATTACATACTGATTTGAGGCCTTGCTTAACATATCTATCACAATTGCACCTCAATGTGCAGGGGTTTTCATGACACCTTTTATTTTGTTCATAGGTATATACCCCAATCAATTTTTTACATTCAGCAACAATTTAATATACAAGTTCTCCAAGTTGGACATAAACCTAAATGGACATTGTTTTCTATGATTGTAACATGCCCTGGCCAAAGTAGGTACAATTAGGTATATCTAATATGGACCTATTAATGTACCTAATATGTATAACCTTATTCAGGTGCCAACTTTTTGGAAACGATAAATAGTAACTTTAGATACAACTTAGTACATTTACCTTGAACAGGTTGAGATAAGCACAGGTACCTATTGTATCTAATCTATACCTAAAATATACCTAATGTAGGTGTATGTACTTAATGTGTACCTACTGCATGTGCTTACCTATAATTATCTAAATTATACCTATCTGTCATTTCAAAGTGGCCAGTACCGAAAATGTCCTATTTGCATGTACCTAATTATACCTACCAGAATGTACCTAAAATGTATCTAAATATACCTATTGGTGTTCCAAAAGTGGGTCATGGTCCTAAAATTTAATCTATTTTGCATGTACCTAAATTATACCTACAGATGTACCTAAAATGTATCTAAATTATACCTATGGTGGTTCCAAAAGTGGCAATGTACCTAAAATGTATCTATTGGCATGTACCTAAATTACACCCACCAGAATGTACCTAAAAGTATCTAAATTAACCTAATTGGTGTTCCAAAAGTGTCATGTACCTAAATTATCTATTGGCATGTACCTAAAAGATACCTACCAGAATGTACCTAAAATGTACTAAATTATACCTATTGGTGTTCCAAAATTGTCATGTCAGTCACCAAAAATACCTATGTATGTACATGAATGTACCTACAAAGTTATGATGTACCTGCCTGTACCCAAGGAGGTGTTAATGGCGGAGGTTGCCGGTTCGAATCCACACAGGACACGTTTTTTTTAAAACTTGGTGACGCTGGTACTCTTCCAGAAAAGATTAATAACTAGTCTTACATAACCACTAAGTAGAGATCAAAGGCTACCGCCTACCGCCGTACTGGGTATATTTTTGTATCGAGGACAGTGAGAGAATATTCAGCGCGTACGACACATTACATCAGGTCTGTGACTGCTACTCCTCGCCTGATCAGTTACAAAGAGGGTAGGATTAATTTGTTCCACGCGTTGGGCCTGATTTTTTTTTTGTTTTATAATACTTTTTTTATGGAAAAATATTTGTTTTTAATCAACGAGCATGTTTTTTGTTATCATCACTATATTTTTAAAGACTTCAGTGGGTATTACGTTATCGGGTTCAGAGCGTCCACGTCACCCCTGATACGGGGAATACCATTCGCTAATTAAGTCCCCCCCCCATATCTGGGTTCAGCCTTCGGCTTCGCACCCGGCATGGGGATTCGCCCATGGTAATCCCCCTATCCGTGCTCCCTTCACCTGATAACTTAAATAATCCTTGTCTCCCTAAAATTTCAAAACAAATATATAAATCGTATATGTTCTGTCGCTATCCGCTAGGAACTGATGACACCATTTTAGGTCCTAACACCTATAGATGAACCTAGCGCTCCTCTGCAAAGCCTGGTTTGTTAGCTCTGTCAATGGTACTAGCTACCATGCTGGAAATGTGGAGTTGCCGGTTCGAGTCTGGCGGCCGGCCAAGCACACATGGTTGTCTTTTCACACTTGCGTGCGCTGGGCCATCTCCAGGGAAATTTTAAAATTCATACCTTCCATGATGTTCTCAAAATCTAATTTACACATAACAAGGCTCTACTGGCTGATTCAAAAAGAAGTTTACTCATTTTGTGTGGCTTGTAAAAAAATCTTAAAAGAATCCATCGTAAATTATATGTCATTGGAAAGATCACTTTCTGAGTTTCTGAATATCTTTGCATAAAATATTTCTGATTTGCTCATGGCCAAAGTTATACTCATATTGAATAAAACACCCCATTTTCCCCAGCTGCACTCATTTAGCAACTTGCAGTAATTACTATTTAGGCCTTAAATCAAAGTGTTGACTCACATTTCGACTGTTTGGCAACATTTATTGTCAACAATGGAAAAAATTTGTTTTATACTCATGCTTACGATGACTAACCATAGCAAATAATTTTTTTTTTTTTAAATCAATGCTGACAACATGTAATTGAATATTATTCTTGGAGGATCGCCCATGTCGTCTTGCACTGTTCGTTTTGGTGACGTCTCAATAAGAACGCCCTGGTGCAATGAGTGCTGTTACAGTTCTTGAACAAACATAATTACAAGCAGTTCCTAATTCTCATCATATTAAAATATTATTGCCTCTTTGATTACGGGGGAATATGGGTTGGAGGGGCTACAAATGAATCTTTTAAAATTTAAAATTAAGCAAAAAAATTACATTTTTTTGTTTGACACAATCGGAGCTTCCGTTCAAAAGTTATGGTCGAAAATGTGTCGCCTCAGGACTTGAAATTCGCAGCTTGCGGAAACAATAAAATACATAAGAAATAACACAGACATTTCAAGTCGCAAGGCGACATTTCAGACCATACTTTTGAACGGAAGCTCCGATTGTTTCAAACAAAAGCATAAGAAAGGTACTGTAGTTTTCTCCTTATTTTAAATTTTAAATGTTCATTTTTAGCCCCTCCAACCCCATATTCCCACTTAATTGGAATAATATCATTGCACATACACACAACTTATTCTAATTTAAGGAAGGCAATTATACTAAATAAAGTACAATTTGCTCAGTTTTTTTCACTTTGATTCGGCCGATTCCCTGGCTTCCCCCTTTGGTCTTTTCACCGCGATGTGACGTCAACCCGCTAATACCAATCGACTAGCTTTGAGTACTCGGTTGTGCCGGTTGGTCAGGCGAACATCTCTATCCCAGGGCAGTACTAACCGCAAATTACAAATATTTTGGAAATCACACTTTTTCGGGGAAATAGTGAACCATACAAAAATGAGAAAATTATTGCTAGTTGTCCTGCAAGCGCACCACACTTATGACGTACCAGTCCATGCAGGCTTATCCACTCAGCATTATAGCTGGCTAGCCTCGACATTCACAAACTTTAACCCTTTTTTAAAAGAAAATACTTACATCTTAACAGAATTGTGACTAACTTGAGCTAGCATTACTATGTCTACTCTAGGCTATGAGTTTAGGGTATGAGACTTCACATGCAGTTTTAGTTCCGTTAGGCTGCCGAATTCATAGGTGGTGGCACAATACCAAATTCTTCCGCGACTGGTCTAATCCAAACACTGCAATGAATCGAACTGCTGATTTTGTTCAATTTTTTGCATGTTTGCACTGGCATCAGGCCATTTTGCACCGCAGTCAGGCCTTCTAGCAGCCCGGGGGGCCCGTTAGCCGGCAACGATTTCGGATTTCAAAAATACTTTACTTATCTGACCTCTGTCACTTCAGCCTCATTCCAGCTCAGATGCGAATTTGTATCGGTCGAAATGTGTGTAACATTCTGAATCAAAGTTAATAATTACACTTAAATAACTTTACCGCAATTTATTTAATAATAAAGCTTAAAAATTGGACAAAACTCATGAACTAAAAAAAATAAAATAACAAGTACTTTCATACGCTATGAAAATATGAGACGGCTCTCTGTAGTAGCACGTAGGAAAATCGAAACAATATCGTCGGCAGTAACTGAGTTATGTGAATTGGTGAGGAAATGCTAAATTTTAGCGAAGAACATTGCACATTTGTATCTTACTTTAATTAAAACATACTAAACAGCTGCGATGAGAGTGTTTCTCTTGCTAATGGTGTCGTAAAACTGATAATTTTTTTGTTTTTTAATCGCAAAAATGAAAGTGTTTTCTCCTCCACATACCAGTGCGAATTCGTCAAGGTTTGCAAAGGTGGAGAATTCTGTAAACCTTTTGATGTTTACACTAAGTACATTTTTGTGCCTCTTTTTATCGCATTAGATTTTTTATATTTTGTTTCAATTGAGTATGTTTCTACTAAGTGCAAACACTAATCAGAATTCCCAACACCTATTGTAAATTTTAAATTAAAATATGTTTCGATGGTCTTTCTTTAGAAAAAAACCCCGACATTTATGTTTGCATCCGGGTTAAGGCACTTTTAAAGTGCTGATAAAATGTCGCCGTTTAATCATACTAGGAATTAATTACAAACTGTTCAGCATAAAATTTGTATCCTACATGAGTGATATACATAATGGATGTTTTAATACAGGAAATAGCATGCAGCACAAGTTGATGTTGATCTTGTAGACTGATCCTACATGTTCACTGTACTGTATATCCGTGCAAAGATTGAAATATCGCTGCTGTTGAAAAAAAAATTACAAGTGAAATAATATCAATTTTAGGTTCGTATGGTGATGGAATATTATTCAATATCCAAATAAGTATATTTTAAATACATCGAGTGAAGTGAAAAATATTTAAGTCAAATAGGTATATTTTAGTGCAGAGAAAAATATTCTAATTCATAAGGTATATTTTCAGATACATCATGTAGTGAAGGAAAATATTCTAATTCCAAATAGTATATTTTAGATACACATAGGCAAATAGTAAAAATATTCTAAGTCGCAAATAGGTATATTTTAAATACATTTAGTGCAGAGAAAAATATTTTTTTTTTAATTTTTTAGTTTTTTGATTTTTTTAATTTAGATATTTTAAATCATTGTCCAAATATTTATTTTTAGATACATCGGAAGTGAGGAAAAATATTCTAATTCCAAATAGGTAATCATTTAGATACAAATTAGGTATCAATTACACCAGCCAAAGTGAGTAGATACAAATTAGATACTGTCAGAATGTACCTAAAATATACCTTTTGAATATTAGATACCTATTTGATACATATTAGGTACAAAATAGGTTACACTAGAGTGTACCTACATTTTTGCCAGGGTGTCCAAACAGTTACCAACTTTCAGTAACGTACTTTAGAATCACTCAGCACTAGGGTTAGCCAGTAGATTTGAAACCTTGCCGGGTGTGGGCACATCGAGCTTCCTGCGTGATCTGCATCAACATTTTTTAGGCCGTAGTTGTGGTATTCATAATATTCAAGCCCAAGTTTAAATAATACACCCATCCTGTAATCCATTCTTCCCAGCCTACTGCACTGCCCCCGCAGTAGAAGTATGGCAATCTGACCTCTTTTTCATGTGCAACCGTCCCTCCAGCAACATGAATATTGTTGAAGGGTCATTAGTCCTTAGTCAAAGCAAATCAATGACTACTAGGAAAACAGTTCGTCTCTAAGTAGAGAGTCATAGTAGTATCCTTATTTCATGATCATACGTGATAGGTATGGCTGTGCAAGAAAGTACAAGAATTACACATAGGTACAAATTAACATAGTATAACAATACCATTAAAAAAGGTTGGCCAATCTGGTATTCAGGTAGAACTAACAAATTTTTCTTTGCATACAATTTCACACTTTAGGTATTTTGTTGTAAACAACTAGAAACTCAGGTTGAAGAAACAGCATAAAATACAGTGTCCTTGAGCCTGCATTTATAAACACAACTGATATTTGGGCACAGCTATTTATATAATAAAATGCTTGCAGGTACACAATTACTTACAATGGATTATGAAAAAAAGTTGTTTAATTGTTAAGCTTACCGTTAATTAATCACACACCTGTTTAGTTTCCCATACATTTTTTTGCATAATAAAATTCCTAAAATAGTTTGATATTTATTGCAATCAACATAATAAATTTGAATGTATTATAGCTCTATTGTTTGATGTAATCACCATGTTGCAGTTGAACTGCTTAATTGAGATACTTTCCAATTTTGATACTCGATCATTTATCAACCATCCAGACACTCAGAACTGGAAGACTGGGATTGATGATTTTCCATTGCAGACAGATCATTTGGAAGTGATGTAAAGCTAAGCACAGGAATAGGGATAGGAGTCTTAAAAAGGCCGACTCAAGATTTCTGAGGAGGGCGACCTCAATTTCCAAAAAAAAAAACTCGTGTTTTTTTTGCCTGTACATAATGCTTGTCATTACTAATCCTGTGTGAAATTGCGAAGCTTAAATCGAATTCCTTCATCTAGAAACTGCTCCCAACTTTGTTATAAAATTCCGGATCCGGAATTTTTGTTATACCCTTATCCTATGGGACATAATCCTACACAATAAATTTTTACTTCATCAAAACGAAAATTCCGATTCATCTCAAATTTTGGAATTGTGCATTTTAAGGTTACTATCTTTTAGTTTCTAGCTGACTATTTTTCATATACACAAAAAAGAAGAATTAGTTTCAAAATCTCTGAGTCAGCTTTACTTGGTGCAAAGGTAATCCTAGATAGGAAACTAACAAATGCTATAAGAATTGATTTAGAAGTATGAAGAAAAAATTGTATGAGGTTTCTTTCCCCAGCAGTTCCAGAATATGCTTTTACATTCGTATGGAGTGTTATATGAGCACTGCTGAAAAACTTACTCAATAACCTCCAAAGTTTTATCAAAGGGACAGTTTTGAAGACCAGAGAAACAAATTGATTAGGCCACTTAGAATTAAATTTTAGTTTTTTGTGGTACTGTCCTTACACTTTCCCTAAAAAACATAAGGACAGTCACCCCCCAACAACCCGCAACAACCCCACCCCCTCCCCAACACCCCGCAACACCCCACCCACCTGTTTTAATATAAATTTTATAGTACCAGCGGCCATTTTTGATTTATGAGGGTAAATACCCGTAGAATTATACAAACATACATTAATTGACTAGTTGATCAATACACAATACTCAGAATGTAACAAAATTGTAAAAGGGACTAGTTGATTAACGATTAGGTCTACCAGCCTTCAAAATTTCAGGATTAGACATTGTATCATTTAGGATAATTGAAAAATACAAAAGTTTGCTTTTCCCAGGAAGTGGGAGGGGCGGGGCTATGAGAAATCAATATTTTTTCTGTGGCCTTATCTGATGTTGTATGGGCAATATGATAACCAATGAAATTGAAGACCTGTTTAAGGAATAGTAGTACATCCTGTTTTGTCTCCTATTTTAACCCAAGGCTGAACCTGTGATCGGATTGGATATCAGATCGAGCTGATATTCAGACCAGCATCATGCATTTGGCACAAAATTACTACCATTATTGATTTTGTGTGCTTTACATTTGGCGTGAGTAAAATTAACTAATCCTTTGAAAAAAATGGAGAAGTGATGAAAGTACAAAATGGCGGCAAATTCATTTGCAGTTGGAAATCTGATAATAAATGTAATAGACATCCATCAACTGAAAGAAAATAAAAAAGAGTACTAGAAAATCATATTGTGAATGTAATGGGTTTGGGCACATTTATGCTACATTCAAAAGTCCTTGGAGGATACTTAATTATATTTTTGCTTTTAGGCTGATCATCAAATTTATTCCAGTACACCAAATTTTGACGTGATGTTCGCCTGCTTCTCTGTGATTACATAAAGTACTGACTTGTGAAGTCATTGAAACCTACTAAGGTTTGTACATTTTGTCTCAATAACAAGCGTAAATCAAAACTGGAACGGTTGTGTGCTTTCTAAACTGTTGATATCAACAATCTATTGAGCGCAGAAATTCCGTCTAGACTGGCGGTAGTCAGGGAGAGGTGGTTGTGTTGGTGTCATGGCAAAATAAATTCAATATTTTGACATTATTTCCAGTCAGTAGGTTGTAACAATTGGCACTGGTTGTTGAGTGGTCGCGCTTGACCTGTGGCGTAAAGGCGCAGTGTAAATTAAGCAAATACCACAAATATTACAAAAAATACATGCACTAATTTTAAATGCTGTTTGTAAGATTTAAAATGGCATGTGTATATCGCCATTGTTGATATTGAAACTAAATCGGTTGGGCAAGCTGTGTGTGTTTTTGTAGAGTTTGCCCTTGTGTATGGAAGGTTAAGTAAGCAATAAGATCATGTAGCCGATGATTTGAGAGTAGAGTCAGAAACCTTAGTATCTAAGCTATCACGATCCTGTAAATGCCAACACTCACATTAGTTGACCTGTAAATGCTAACGCTGACAGTGGGTAACATCACCAGCGGTATTTACATTTAAATTTTAATAAGTCCATCTGAGGCATAATTCACAGGTGTGTGTATGTGCGAAGATACTGAAGTCAATAAGTGTGTTCCCTGAAGACTTAACATCTTTATTCTTATTTGCATTATAGTTTACCTGTTGGAAATTTGTTAATTTCAAATGCTTTTGGGAAAAGTGTACCATTTCCAAATTCTACACCAACTCTGGTGATGAGCCATGCACATGTACCTTACACCTTGTAGCAATTAATTTTTCTTCTCAATCACTTAGCCATAGGTGCCCAAAACTGGTCTGGGCTGGTGAACTTGTATTCTTTCTACTGAAGATAGCATGTTAGTATTAAAGGACAAGTCAGAGAAATATTTTTTGTTGAAATGTGTTGTAAACAATGTCTTCCTTGATGAGATGGAATTATAGCAATTGTTTAGGTATCCATGTTGGGCCCTTAGGGCTGTATTGACAAGTCACCCATTGTTAGCAGTAGGTGTGATGTGGAATGTCTACATTGTCTGTGTTCTGATTGTCTTTCTGCACACTATTGCAGAGGCATTAATATTGACAAATCACCCATTGTAGTAGCATGTGTGCTGTGGAATGCATGCATTGTGTGGATTCAGATATTCTTTCTGCACACTGTATACATACCGTGTTGTTCCTAATAAACGCCCCTGCTCTAATAAACGCCCCCCTACGATTTTTGGATAAAACAATTCAAGCAAATGAGTTAAGCTTACCTAAATCACATGATTTAATGGCCGTGACTGTCGTAATCTGTATCATAATCGCTGTTGTGCACAGTTGTAATAGTTTAATTAGTATGGAACTTTGACCTCGGGACGTGCGAAAACAGCGTCCCCCTGGTCGTTCGTGTGTATTATTTTGTAATCAGCGAAAATAAGGGTGTGTAAGGTGATTTTTGACTTTCCATTTTTGACTGTAATAAACGCCCTCCCTTTTGAAAAATGCACCACCCCCGGGGCGTTTATTAGGAACAATACAGTAATCTGTTAATTTTAGTTATCAAGGGTTATACTACATTTCATTGCACACTTGCCACTTATAAAATGGGTGACTCATTTTTTATAGCCAAGGGTGGATACCTTCACAATTGTTTGTTGTCAATTATCCCTACTAATTAGGTAATCTATTTTGAACATTGTGATCGTTATATTACACATCAAAAAATTGGTTTCCGATGTATATCAACAAAAATATAGAGAGCAGTTGTCTTCTTTTTTTTTTTTTTTTTTTTTTTAAACAATAGTTATCTATGAAGATAGCAATGATTAAATGAATGGAACTGAAGGAATATACAAAATTTAGTCATGCCTGTTAGAAGACTATAAAGATGTAGGACTGTTCATGATCCTCAACCCCAAAACCCAATCACTCTTTCATCAAACTGAGATTTTGATATATTGGAACCATGTATTTTTTTTATATACATATTTTGCATAATATTTGGTGATTTCTTGATTGGATGAGGCCTATAAGCTAAAATAGGTTTATTTTGAAATTACCAGAAACTATTTTCAGTAATATTTGGACTATGTAATGCATGTACATCACTTTAAAAATTTGAAGTAAGATTTAAATGACAGTTTAGAATTAATAAGGTAGTGGGATGGCCTTTCATGAAGTCATATGAAACCACGATACTGTATAACCGGGTTGGGCTCATTTAGATGCTGCCACATAATTAGTATCACATATTTGGACTAGCTTAGATAGCATGTTAGGAGCAGACACATTGGCCTTTTCATGAGAGAATTGACTGATGAACAGTAGGTTGTTTATGAAGTCAGTGGTATAAAAAATAATGCCTGTACGTACAGACAGATTGACAAGGGGTCAATAGACGAAGCACTAAGCACTAACATGCATGAACGCATAGTATCATGGGAAATGTCAAACTTGCGTCGTGATGGTAGAAACAATATTGCATATATCAAGGCCTATTCATTCCTGTGCTAATATTAATGGTTGTTTGCCCATTAACACACAAGGCTTTTGTCTGTATCTTGGGAATGAATTAAGACATAGCATTTATCTGATATCAAAATCAATACTACTTATGGGTAAATCGACGTCCCAAAGACGATCAGACATGAATCTTTTCAGGCTCTACAAGAAAGTCCTCTTTACCGATATATACTGAGTACTAGGATAAACATCTAGAGGTGACATGTTCCAATCGTCTTTGCCCCCCCCCCCCGATTACAAGGAAGTAATATAGATTTTGATAGCAGCTAAAGGCCGTATTGAGTCCTCAATTCCATTTCATTCCCAAGTATAAACAAAAAATGCAGTATGCTTCTACAATAAAAATGGAAGTTTGTTTCCCACGGTATTTATGGGGCGTATGTGCAGAGCCAGGCTCTCATATTCAAGTAGAGAACACAATAGAAACAATCGCCAACAAGAACCTTTAATATTACATAAACCCATGTCCAAGTGTGGCAAATATACTGTTTTATTTCCTACATAAAAAATATAACCATAAATCCTGGTGCAAGATTTTTTCAGTTGTTGGTACGGGGAAATTCCCTTTCAGCATGTGTAATGCTTTAACTGATGATATGTACCCTGACACCAATAGCATCCAATGTGATATTCAACCCTGTAGTGTGACATGTAGGTTATATGCCTCCATAAATACTAAATTTTCCCCCGCATTTCAATTTTCCCGTGTTGCCCATTTCAATCCGTTTCCCTTTTTTTTTTAAATTCATCATGATATTAGGCTTCTATATAAAGACCTATAAACAAAATATCTTTTACACGTTTTTATTTTTTGTGAAGCTGTGTGACCCCAAAAAGCTCCAAAAATAAGTAGAGGCCAAAATTTGCCAGTTTCAACAGTTTTATAGTGTTTATCAATTTTTGAGCATCTTGTTCCTCATTTAGGGGTTGGCACCACCAGGGGAATCTTCTTAAAAGCTGTAATTATATTATCTGAGAGGATGTTTGGTATAAATAAAATCTCTATTTACATGTTTGGTTTTTTTTTTGGAAAGGTGCATGAAGACAAAAAGCTCACAAATAGGGAAAAAATTCAAGTTTCAGAGTGCTTATGAATTTTTGAGCACGTTTTTCCGCATTTATGGGTAGCACCACAATGGAAACTTCTTAAAAGCTGTAATTATATTATCTGAGAGGATGTTTGGTATTTGTAGGTCATGTACAGGTATGTTATCAAATCGTTGTTCCCCTCCTCATTTAGGGTGTTATCCACAGAACGAATCCTCTTTAGGACACATGGTGTAACAGGAACAGAAGCGATAGGTTGCATATGTGATGAGCCATTGTACTACAGCAGAAGTGATAGCCTATAGGTTTATTTTGTCCTTGCGGTCTTGGCGCCGATTCCATAGTTGCTGCAATAAATGCCATACATCTATCGATCCTTATACAGGTGGACTACCTGTTTAATACCAGTGTGTGTGGTATTGCGTATTGTGTATTTATGACTAAGGATACATGTGGTTGAGTGGTCCAAGAATGGTTAAAGGGGGATGGCTTGATTTAAGTATTAAAGTTTTCAATCTTGATAGAATTGCCTTCACCCCAAAACCCCCATCTGTAAAGTTTTGCGCCGATATTAAACATTAATGGCACTCTACAGAGAACAAAGCACCTTAAATTGTGTATTTATTTAAAAATTTGTAAAATTAATTTGTCAACCAAAATGGAGTACATTTTCGCTCATAACCTCCAAACCAAACATCATTTAGCGCCCAAGATATCACAGGGTCATGAGAAAAATAGCTTCTTTTGATACCAAATTTTGACCACTTCCGGTAAACAATGGTTTCTGGAGACGAGGTTATAAGCAAAATCCGGGCGGGCCATGCCCTTTGAAGGTATAAGCTGTAAATACCAATCTGGTGATTCAGTCTTGTTATGAGAATTGACTCTTTTTTCAAACCAACATTCATGCTAACAAATCGGGTTCTCAATAGGTGGCCTTCGGACCAAATCTGCCTGCCAACCATTGATTATTGGCCCTTGACTTGTTCTAAATTAAGGGAACAAGAACTTCTAGTGTATTTGGCCCTCAAGTAGGGAACGTTCATATATGTTGGGTAAGACCTGGCCTTCATCTAATATAATTGAGAACCCCTGATATAAGTTAATTGTACCAAATTTATTTTGGCATCCAGTGCATAGCCGGCCCCATTCCTTCCAAGAGGCATATTTCTGGTAGGTGCAAAACTGTTTCCAATGAATTGCAGGCAAAAAACCTTCTGGTCATGGGACAAAAAGGTGCAAGAGGATCTTGATTTAATCTACATAATTTTACTATCCCCATTCTTTTCTTCCGGATTGTCTTCCTGCAACAATTATTCCGAGGGGCCCGGTCGTCGATTCTTCTGCCACACGTAATGCCACCCCCCTGTTTTGCACAGATTTTACATATGTGCAAAAGTACCTTTCTAGTAGCATTTAGATTTTTGGCATAATCTCATTAAAGGTGCATTTTTCGATTCTAAGCCTCTTTTCTTGTTGTTATAATATAATCTGATAATTAGTCTGTAATAATAATAATCTGTTTCTAAATTCCATTCTGATGGAACATTTGGTGTTTACAATCATTTAGGTGTTATGAAGCATTGAG
>JAMKCH010038758.1:0-17778 GCA_023653785.1 Ophioderma brevispina | reverse complement strand
AAGTTACACAAAGTTGCAGTTGCCACTACTTTGGTGTAAGTGAGTGCATTTTTAATCACCTATAATGCATCCACTTACTTCACCCTGACGTGACAGAGGCAAAGGCCATGTACACGCAAACAGCACTGCCATACCTGAGTCATAATGTCCAATATACCCATCTAGAGCTGGCTATATCCGGGAGTTTCCCCGTAACCGACCCCTCGACACACTTTTTTCTGACCACACTTTTGAATTGGAAACCCTTCACGGACCAAGCACATGTTTACTTCCATTAAAGTTTCCGATTCAATACGCGTGTCAGAAAAAAAGTGTGTCAATGGGTAAGCAAGTTTACGGAACTCCCGCTAAATCCCCATAAATAGTCATATAGACATGGTGGTATCCATACAGCAACTGTCTTATAAACTGTAAAGTTCTTATTAAACACTTTTGTGAGTGGGCTGAATGCTGTTGCCTCAGTTACCAATACCAATCATCTACACACTATAGCAAGCACATTTAAATAAATATTTTAATAAACTTGCAAATAATAAAAACAACTCGTTTACATTTTGTAGTCTGAAACCAAGCACGCACCTGGTTGGAACTACCCACATATTTGCTCAACCCCAGTTCCGGTGTGAAAGCAGAATATAGTCCAGCGGGAGCCACAGTCCAGGGCTCCATAGACGATAACGGAATAAAGCGTAACTAATGTTAGGAAGAGTCAACTGATCGATTGCCCTATTGTTCCCATTGTTTCCGGACTATGAGTACGCCAGACGATAATACTTCTACACCGGTGAACATCACTTTTTTACTTCCAGAATCTCAGTGACCAATATGTGCACGTAAACTAAAGCGAACAATAGAGCTAATGATATTCAACAATCAACCTAAAACATTTCGGATCTTTTCTCATCAGGGTATGCAGGTCCATTGTTACTGCCCACACTGTTGAAAATATTTCAAGCTATCGCAGGTGTTATTACCTCCCCGTATTGAGCTCTAGTATCTGTTCATAACATAAAGGGCAACATACTCACGTCGCTCATGATTTTTAAAAATTTGGTCGTGAATAATAATAATAATAAGAATGAAAATTTATAAAGCGCACAGATCCGCAAGAAAGAAGCTCATAGGCACAGGACATATAACTTAACAATTTAACATCCAAAACCATATGCAAAATAGAGACATGCATAACCAATTTCTACAAGTACACAAGGCATATTAAAAAATTATGAAATGCTGAATTAAAGGGGCATTTCGTGATCAACAACGTCGTCCCCCGACCTTACCTGAAAAAGTTGAGATGTTTATATCACTGAACCGTTGCCTTAGTAAATCCATGTGTACCAATATTACGTAAAAAATCGGTGTATTTGTAAGAATTTCGCGATTTTGTATTTTCTGTCCGTAAACGGGACAAAATTACAAGCCCACAGTGGACTATGGTACCGTGGGAGTGGGAAAACAAAAGCATTGTCAAAACACAAAACCGCAAGATCGGAATCAACTCAAATTTTGTGAATAAGCGTTTCTCAAGGATATCTAGCGAAACATGATTAAAACTGAAGGTGCTGGAATCACGAAAATGCAACTTTAAATAGAGACGAATAATAAATACATCATAACAACCTAAATACAATCAGAAAATGTACATTACAATTTTTAAAGGCCTCGTTATAAAAAGATATGTTTTAAGATTTTTTAAAATGGCATCGGGTATTGGAAGATTTGATGTGAAGTGGAAGGCTTATTACAAATACGTGGTTGCTGCACATGAGAATGAATCTATCTCCCAAGAATAAGATTTTGGAACAACCAAATTCATTTTATTAGCAAAGCCCAAACGTACGTCAAGGATTGGATTGCTGTAATTAAATCATCAATATTATGCAGGCGCAACGCCATTTTTTGAAGGATTTAAAAACAAAAAGCATCAATTTATATATAATACTGTAGGTCACAGGTGTAACCAGTTGTAATTCGCGTGTAAAATAGGAGTAATGTGAGGAAATTTTCTAGACAGGGTAATAACCCGAGCGGCTGAGTTTTGTACGCGCTGAAGACGAGTTTATTAGTTTGAGGAGACCAAATAAAAGTGAATTGCATGCATCTAAGCGTGAGGTCACAACGGAGTGAATTATTTATTTTCTGCAGGCATGAGCATTAGATATTTCTAATTTTTCCTGTGTAACGGATATGAAATGATGTGGGAGCGAATAATATTAGAAACATGTGATAAGCGACATAGAAAAGTCAAAATGGTACCAAGATTACGAGCATGCGTGGCTGCGTAATTGATTGATTCGTCCCAATTTGGAGATTAGGAATTGAACTTTTGAAAGTTGGTTGATGTGATCCAATTAATAAAACCTCTGTTTTGTCATCATTAGTTTAAGAAAGTTATCGTGCATCCATGCGCGGATCTCTGAAATTCATGATTCATAGTCCCTACCCTGATCAGCAAATGCTTTGAAGGTTAAAAAATATATTTGCGTAGCGTCAAGCGACCATGGTAACTAATATCATGTTTGGCAATGTGTCATGAACAGGATTTGTTAAACTGTAATGGCCCAAGAACTAAACCGTGTGGTAATTAAAAATCAGGATTGACTGGATTGGGCTTTCTTGGTAAATTGGTAATTGTGATTTAGGTTATGCACAAATTAGGTCCAGCCCTTCCATGGGGTTTCCCTTTCATGAATTTTGTCCCTTTTATGCTTTTTCTTTTTTTGAAAAAAATTAGTAATATTGGTCAAATTTAATTGAACACATAGTATAATCTCAAGATTTCTTTTATCGCGAACGCGGAAAGAACTCACGCCAATGCGCAAGGACATATTATTCAAAATCTGTTCACTGCGTGCCAATAACAATGGATACAGATTAAAAGAATGTGGGTGTGTTTCCGGGCCCGATTAATTAGTATCATTAGCCCCATTGTTCACTTAGCAGGTTGAAGTTATGTCTATCCATTGGTCACTGATATTCTATAAATAAATTGAGGTTACTTTTCTAATAATGTGCACTCCTTTCATGTGGGACACAGCTTTTCCGGGTTAATAATATTGTTTTAATTAGTCAGGAAATAAGTTATCCCCAGGTCTGGAGCATTAAATATTTAATTAAAAGAACAACATTGAGCATTACTATAGCCGAGTGTACTGCAACTTCTAAATCCTGGGGCCGGTTCGGTCAAGTGGCATAACTTCAACAATGTTAATACTCAGTGGTCCCCCCCCACAAATGATGTGTCAAATACGCGTACACAAAGTCCCCAACATCGCTTCCATTAATTTCCATTATGTTAATCCCGCGATCCGATGTGTCGTTTGATCTTGACCGACAAATTTCAGGAGTGGACAGAAATGTCATATGAAATTTGCCAAATGACATCCTTGTAGGCCACACAGCGTACGAAGTAGACGGAAGGTAAAGATTCAGAACGGTCCACCATCATTACTGCCAATTTGGTTATCGGGTTTTAATGCAAAACTCTAGCAAATGAAGACACCACCGACATATACCATTGAAATCCATTGAAAGAAGAATTGAAATAAGCACACCAAAATATTAGTGTGAGTTTTCTCTAATACGCCCATTCGCAGGTATTTGAAAAAAAATGTAAACATTGAAAACAATCTTCTGGAATTTGACACTTCATCATGACTAAATCTGCCTTAATACGACACGAAAAAAGCCGATCGATAAATGGAATATTAATGAACGAAAATAACACATTTTAAGGCTTATTATTAGTCTAGTGGTTATTGGTCCTCTCTGTGGTTAAAAATATCGTTCCTTGTTACCCGCGAGTGCTCATGCACTCCCCAAAGTTTGAAAAAAAAAATTAAGGTGGCCTTATTTGCCAACCAACAATCCAAATGGGGCTCTGTAACAAGCTGTCCCAAAAATGTTAACACTCGAGACAAGGCCATTTTTTTAAAAATAAAATTATGCATTGGTCTTTATTGGATATCCCTTTAAAGTCAATAAAACAAGCTTTTATATTTTCCATTTATATCATTCGGGTCCGATGTGTACAACTAAAGATATGCTTCATCAGATAGGGTGCAACATCAACTAGGTCCAATTTAAGCCGCTAAGCATTTGAAATGCACGGTGCAACATGAATACACTTCAGAGAACATCTTCTTTCCATCTTAAAAGGAATCTTGCTGTTTTATTTTTTTTCTGTCTACAGAATCATTGGTTTCCTTGGGAATTCAATATGGAAGCGTCTGATTGGTTGGGTTGGTTTGGCTTTAGCATTCTGTGTAATTTTGAGCGTTTTGATAAGGCTAAGGTTTTCTAATGAAAGTGAACTCACTGATTTTTATTTGAAAAACGCACAGCAAAGTATTGCTGATCATAAAGACAATGGTCACACTTTGTTTACCATAATTCAAAAGGGATTGTCAATGCCTTCATTAGGTTCAATAGTCAATCAAACTTTCAGTTTTCAGTATGTTACAAATCATGTTTCCCACAATCTTACAAATGCAACCAATGCAAATCGGACCAATCCGATCTTGCACTCTCCTTTAATATCTTTTGTTCTACATATCGGATTGGAATTAAAAAAAAAAAAAATGGAATCAGCAGGTCAATGTTGCCTGGAAGCCATCAAAACATTTTGTGTAGACTCTTTTGCAAGGTCACATAGGCCTACCGTAAGACTACAAGGTGAAGTTTCACTTCAAATTACAGCACTCAGGTACAAACAAAAGTAGACAATTTGAACCAAAATAGTCGGTTTGGGGTCCAGGCAATGCCCAACAAACGTTGAAACAAAGTAGCCGAAAACACCGAGAACCGTCACGAAACCTTCTGAAAACCATCCAAATTGTTAACTCTCTTTTAATTTTTTTTTTTACCATTTTAAACCAAAATAGCCGATTTTTGGTCAAAGCAATGTTTAACAAACATTGAAACACAAAGGAGCCAAAAATCCCGAGAACCACCCAAGAGCATCTGGGAACCGTCCAAAATGTCCATTTCTGTGTAAAATCATTATTTGACAATTTTGAATCAAAATAACCGAGTTGGGGTCCAGGCAATTCTCAGCAACCATATTCTGGTGATCATCTCAAGAGTATAGCGTGCACAAACTCGTAACGAGTGCTGAGTCCTTTACATGATTTTTCAGACCTTTGTGAAGTTTTTGACTTTAATGTGTTGTTGAGACATTTGTTCAATTTCGTGAACGTTGTTTGCCTTTCATCAAGGCGTTGCGCTTTATTTTTATTTCTTCAGTCCCTGCAAGAAATACCATTATACGATACCAGGATTCCGGTGTAAAGAAACTGAGTGTCTCCCATGAGAGAGTGTCCTAGCTACCATAGCAACATCTACGGAATAAACCGTGACCTTGTATACGAGACCATTTGGATACAGTGCTGAAATAAAAATAATCAGGTAGACGTTTCATATAGAAGTCCCATGGATGCAAATGAGGTATTGCAATTGATTCCGTCATGCGCTGTATCACGTTGTGCAGTAGCGCTTGACGGAATGAATTGCAATACCCCATTTGCATCAATGGGACTTCTGTATGAAACATCTACCTAAAATCATACATATACAGCACTCAACGGAGAACACAATAGACAGATGAGTGGTAGGACACTCAGTCACACGGACACTGTATTATATGACACCGGGATAAAGCTTCCGTAACTTTCTTGGGAACTGATTTGGCAATACATATAGTAAGGAGGCGTGCGAATGGAATGCGGTCAAACAAATAGAGGAGCGGTTTGGACTGCAAAATTGTCGACAACCCCTCCCCTCGGTACAACAAAACGTAACCACTTCTATTCGAAAGATAGTGATAAATAATTTAAAAAAAAATGATGGTTGTGGTCAAAAACTTTGGTGGCAGGGGTGTTTTCTGGGTAAAAAACGCGTTTTTGAGCTAAAAACTTAAGAAAATCAAAATTTATTAATTTATAAATTTATAAATTTTAATCATGATGCAATACTATCAATCGCTGACATTTATATTATAGATTTATGTTTTATACAATATTTAAAGGTGCGTGTTCCGATCGTCTTTGGGACCCCCCTGATTTCCCCGGAAGTAGTATCGATTTTGATATCAGATGAAAGGCCGTATTTTTCTCATTATCGTCCTGAAATTTGAGCCCTCAAATCCATTTCATTCTCAAGATATAAACAAAAAACCGCCGTTTTAGTGGTTAACCATCAATATTAGCAGTGTATTGAATAGGGCTTTGCAACATGCATTATTGCGTCTACCATCAAAACCGAAAGTTTGCTTCCCACGGTACTTGACGGGTGTATGTACAAGTGCCAGGCTCTCATATCAAGTAGAGAACACAATACACATAAATCGGAACAAGCACCTTTAAAGGGTCTAGAATTTTAGCCCCCAAATCACCTTTTTTTCCTTAAAAACATCCTTTCTATCACATTTCACCACAACGAGTATTACCTAAACCCTTTATGCAATGTATATAACCTATATCAATAACAAAAAGGATACCATAAAATAAGATTGTAATATTTTTAATTAAAAAACAATAATAATAATAATAATTTCGCTTAATTTGCAGGCCAAAATGCATTTTTCGGCCTAGAAATCATCCCTGCCACCAATATTTCAACCACAACCATCATTTTCTTAAATCTCATATATTTATCCTTCAAATAAAGGTGGTTGTGTTTTGTTGTACCGAGAGGAGGGGTAACTCGAAAACTAGAGCACTTTTCAAAGCTCGGCCGCTCCGTTAAAATGTGAAACTACCGTCAGAGGCGGCATTGATTTATGTTTATTGAGGGGCATTTGTCTTGTGGTTAAAAGTATTCAGTTGACAGATAATGCTGGCGCGAGCAATTAATTATAGTAGATTCCAATTGATGGTAGAGTAATGTTGTTATGGGCGGAGTTTGGACTTCGTCCATTACTCAAAATAGGGGACAGAAATACCCAGAAAATTTCTTCCTCGCAATACAAAAGAGATCGGATTGAAAGAAACTGGCTAACTACAAATAAAGTTACGTTGTTCGTCCAGTCAATACTTTGTATTTTATCCGGTAGACGTTTCATATAGAAGTCCCATTGATGCAAATGAGGTATTGCAATTCATTCCGTCAAGCGCTACTGCACAACGACGTACAGCGCATGACACTATGAAAACTTCGCCGTTGAAGCTATGTGATATTTCGTTCACTGATCCGCTAAATCCTTCATCAGTCCTTGAAAACGTATGGACTTATCCGCAATGTTTGTTATTTATGAATGAGGGCAGGGGACTCAGGCTACAAACATAATTAATGAGCACCATATAGCGTGCCGTGTGTAAGACATCTCCCGATCGGGGCTTCTTCAACCAGGGTGGCATGCAGTGACAGTTCAAATTTCGAAGGTTTGAATCTATGCATAATGGAAAACGCCACAAGTTTATTACAACCAATGCACGTCAAATATGATACGAGTGTAAAGGTTAAACCTTCAGGATTTGCCATAAAAAATGTCGGCTTATGATAAAATGTTTGAAAGATGATTAGAAGGAAATAAGTTCGAAATATTAATTGTCAAACTGTAGCGATCAAAGGCCAAAGAGAGAAAAATTGGATACGGAACGATGCAGTAAATCCTCTGAAACTTCACTCATAATTCCGATTTTGACGCGGAAAGTAGCCATCAATGATAGAATGGTTTATTTGCTACACCTATCCTTACGATTGCACATGTGGGGAAATTTATGCAGCTCATGTAAATACAAATTTCCAATCATTCAACAACATGGCTGTTTCTCAAATATTCTGACGTCACGCAACGTTATTTAATGAGCAGCCCTCAATCGGCGAAATGTCCTACACAGTTTTCTAAGTGCATGACGGAATCAATTGTAATACCTCATTTGCATCAATGGGACTTCTATATGAAACGTCTACCTTTTATCCTATGTGATGCATAGTGTGTCTACCCCAGAATTGGTTTTAAACATTGACTACAACAACATATCATAAATTTTACAAGGCTTCAGTCACCTGTGTGTAACAAAAACAGAACTTATACTTCACTATTCATAAAGTCAGCTTTCACCTGCTTTCACTTACGACCTTTAGAAAATCGGGCTTGTGCTTATGCAGATGCAGATGCGGTGAAGCAGTGAGCGCGCCCATGCCCAGCTGCTATTCATGAATGTGACCGATATCGATTGATACGAGTGAACTTTGAATTCATGCGGTCACATTTCCGAACACAGCTGGGAATGGGCGCGCTCACTGCATCACCGCATCTGCATAAGCATAAGCCCGGTCTTCTAAAGGTCGTAATTGAAACTATTCCTGGATTTAGTTTGCGCTTTCTTTGAACATTCTATGGTTATGCTTTGACTATTGATTGGGACTATGAATGGCCCAACCGCTCAGGGTTGGCTCTCATGAGAAAGCGCACATCATACCACAAATACACGGACTAAAGTTTTACATACTAATCCCCTCAATTCATACCTCCACCTACAAAAAGGTAGAGGCTATTCCACTATCAACTGGAATCTAGTATAGTGGGTACAATCCCCAAATGATGACCACATAATATTTGATTGACACATGCTTGCAGAGAACTATCCTTATTTGCGCAGGGACGCCTCGCTCCGCTCGGCAGAGGGCTTCGCCACGCGCCTCCGACGATCCTGGTTGATTTTGAGGCGTCTTTGACAAAGACTAGATATTTGTGATTTCGAGACCAGTATTTAGATAGTGAGACCTGTGTTTAGATGTTGAGACATTTCTGTGTTCTTAAGAAAATTTTGCGTGTTTTGGAGATATTTGTTTGCGACCTTTACTTGTTTATTTTGAGACATTTGTCGGTTTTGATACCATTGTCTTTTTGAGACCTTTGTTTTGGAGATCTTTCTATATATTTGACCCTTTTGACAGTGATGGCCACCTATTTTAACTCTTGCGTGCGGCAGGCTAGTATACTCGCTCAAAGATGAATTTTGGTCAATTTGTGTCTTTTACTTGTTTATTTTGAGACATTTGTCGGTTTTGATACCTTTGTCTTTTTGAGACCTTTGTTTTGGAGATCTTTCTATATATTTGACCCTTTTGACAGTGATGGCCACCTATTTTAACTCTTGCGTGCGGCAGGCTAGTATACTCGCTCAAAGATGAATTTTGGTCAATTTGTGTCTTTTCTTGTTAAAAACATTCCAAATTATTTATTTTCATGAGCAAATACAGAATCAGCGTGAAAACGCATTTAAATGAGTCAAGAGAAGACCTAGCCTTTGTTGTTTGAAAGGCATCTCAAATGCCACTACTGACTTATGCGTTATAACTTATACAGAATTGCCCAGCGTGCAAAGAGTTAACATACGGATTACACTTTGTAGTGTGAAACCATGCAGATATACGTATCCGGTTCAGAACTACCTGCATATTTCCGCAAAAGGCAGTCCATTCGATGATCATTTTAACTCAATTCTTCCCATAAGCTATTTACATTACTGCTTCCTTGCTGTTCCTTTCATCTCAAATTTGAAATTTCATCTCATTCACAATGGCCCATAAGCTGGTTTGTTCATCGCAACTACTATAATCATATCAGCTGGAATTCAATCAGTTCAAAGTCAGTTATTTCCATTTTCCCCCTTCCGCTACAGCAAATTTGGCTTTGGACCGTGTCCAAACGTAACTACAATGAAAATTTCGAACATTACAAGATTGTTACGGTGCGCTGGTATATGGTGGCTCTTACTTGATTTAATCCAACTTCATTGCACTTCCTTACAACTACCAAGATGCAATCCAGGAAAGGATATTTGCAGAGTCCTTGTGAACCTTACTGCGCATTGAGTATGACGACGGCGAAGTGAGGGCAAAGGAGGTGTCATCTTGTTTCCAAATAGACGGTAATTCTGTTTGGATTCTACTGTAAACCGTAACGTACTCATAAATGAAATTTCAAAGACTATCTGACTTTTGTTTATATTTTGTAGCAGTAATAAATATGGACATTTAGACACATATGATTGTTGGTCCCAAGAGGACGGACTGATACAGGCTGATTCAAAAGGAGTCGTGGTTTAGCAAAAAATTAAAGGAGTCTCTGTATAATTGTAATATATATACATGCAAAAAAACAATTCGGAGGGCTAAATTTAAACAAGGTATTGGAAAAAACAAAAATATGCTGGCCTCCGGTGCAGGTTCGTTGGTATGAGATTGGACAAAAGAAAACCAGGAAGAAATGTCTGGGTTTTCATGATGTAGTGAGTGGTTCTGTGAAAAAAAATACATAGAAGGTTCTGCAATGTGGAAGCACCAGTTTGATATTGTATATTGTCACAATCTTGCTGTTTATCAGCTGTAGTAAGTTGTTTGTCTGTCCTTGTTCTTTGATTTCGTGATGGGTGATAGGTTAAAGGGGGATGGTCCGATTAATATGAAAGTTTTTATCTTGATAGACTGGTCTCACCCAAAAACCCCATTGTGAAATTTCGCGCCGATATTTAAAATCCGTTTTATTGACCAGCTGCAAACGTGGATTTTATGAGCCCATACAGTACTGGGTAAAACGAATATTGGCAGACCCAAAAATGGGGTAAACTTTGCTAATAACTCCAAACCAAACATCATTTAGCCCTAAGATCTTCTCAGGGTAAAATGAGAAAAAAATAGTAAGCCTTTCTTCTGATACCGCACTCCCGTCGGCCACTTCCGGTAAATCTGAGCTTCTGGGGACGAGGCTATTAGCGAATCGGGCATGGACCTTAAATAAGTAGCCTGTACAAGTTGAGTTTACTTGGGGATGTGTTCGGCATCTTGAAATCTGAAATGGAAAAGGAAATGATGAAACACGGCAAGATCCAGTTTTTCTAGACCCTCTGCTCCCTGAATGCGTACAGCAAAATACACGATTTCGAAACCAAAATGGGAGCAAGACTATCACTTGAATATATGTGTCTTGTCATTCCTAATAAGTCATATAATAAAATTATGAATATAATTAAAGGGGGGAAGGTGGATTATTGGCCTCCGGTGTAACAATTAGCACTCTATATAAATACCAGTAAACTATGGTTATAGATTCTATGGAGTAAGGCTGGACGATAAATATACGGTCATTTTCAGTCATAACTGTGCGAAAAACGGTTTTACGCAAAAATCCACACCCTAAAATCGAATCCTAATCGTTAACTACACGGAAAACATGCGAATCATCTATGAAAAACCAGGTTTTGGAAAGGAAATTGATCAAAATGTTGTTCCATATGGGCCAGGTCCTGTCAATACGTCGGGTAAACGTTGTGTTGCAGAGCACGGTATTTCTCGTGTGCGTTGGATACGTTCGTGATCGGAACTCGTGGAGTCGATAGGTTTGGTAGGACCCCAAAATTACATGAGATGAGACTAATTTGAAATAAATAACGTTCTCAATCCCGAACTCTAGTATCTGAACATCGGGGAGTCCTCCCCCCCGATAAGTAATAAATAGGAAACAAGACATATGTAATAAATAAACAGTTAAAACCCATAACTATGTGAAAGAAAGTAGCCAAATAAAAACGATAAAATCAATTGTTGGTTAAATTAATTTTCGGACTACTTTGCTTGCTGTTACATTGTAAAAATATTTCGGAGCTACGTGTCAAAGCGTAATTTTCCAATCTGATCTCTAAGCTGGCCTCTCTGAGGCCACAAAAAAATACACTAACCATGGCCGTAGAAGGGGGGGGGGGGGGGTGGCGGGGGTGAGACGCCCCCCCCCCACCCCCAACAAAAAATGACAAAGGCCCGCTTGTTGATGTTGAAGGTCCGCTTTGTCATGATGAAGGTCCATTTCGTCCAATTAAATGTTGGTACTTGTTGCCTAAATTATGTTTTAAGAGGTTGTGGTGCATGGTATATCATGGACTAAGCAGCTGTTAATAACGGTTTCTGAAGATTTATTCGGAGGAAAACGGGTTTGTCCACCGCAAAGCATGGCTTTAGGCCCAACTGGTCATTATCATTGTTTTGCTACTTTGCATAAAGCCCGGTCATCATCCATTCATATCCCGTTGGCTTGCTGCTCCGTTGACCAATGGGCATCGGCTTTTCCCCCGGGCTTTGGCCTGTTGTTGCCATCCATCATCACATAGCATCAGATCTGCGTAGGAGTAGGACATGGTTTCGGTTATTTGACAAAAAATTGTTTTGCGAATATCTCTACTGTGATCTGCTTTTACAAGGATTTATGTCTTACCACCTGTTGATCGGCAAATTCAGTAAACACTAACCGAACATTTCATCCGGCGAATTGGGGCATCGTATGATTTTGTTTACATCGCAGCGGTGTTGAAACAAGGATATATTTTTATCATAAGGTTCTTGTTGCTACGGACGCCATGTGTAGGAAAGGGGTACAAAAAAGCCCTCGGCAGCAAACTTCAATTATTACCTTTTGTCAATCGAGATCCCAGGCTCTTGCTATACGGGAATTGACTGTGTTTACTACTGGTAACGCTATGGCAGCTATTTGGATCTGTTTCTTCGGCCAATGTTCAGTCAGGAACCAGGTACCAGAGTTAATGGCGGCCGTGTTTCTGTTAATCAACATTCTGCACCTGTAGTTTCTTAATCTAGAAGTAACAATGATAAATCTGTCCAGGGAGCTTCTCGGGCCGTTATTCAGGGACAACCGAATGTTTGGAAGTGGTGAAGGAAACAACGCTGTTGCTTCAACGTCTACTAGTCTTGAAAATTTTGACCTACCCTTGACGGGATCGGCAGTTCGTCGCATAAACGGTTGTGTTGCTGCATCCTCGGGTGATTCCGTTCCGGCAGCAAATCTCCAGGCAAGTGCCTACTTCGGCGTCCGTATCAACGCATCAAGTTAACCAAGCTGTAGCCGGGATCGGTAATCTGTCCGTGACAAGTCAGGTTAGTCGTCCGAGGATGACCAATTCATCACCTATAATGATGATCAACTTCTGATTGGAATGAACGGTGAGAGGGATTTGCCGTCTTCTTGTTCTTTAAATAATTCAAACATACCAAATCAAGCCTTGTCAGTTAATTGAGGAGACAATTATATCATGTGCAAAATTTGTCCGTTCACAGTCAAATCTAATGAATCGCAAATCAATATGAAAGTAGGGTTGTTAAATGCGCTCTCTGTTAAATGCAGCATGTTTACGAAATGCCCACACTACCAGGGTCACCAGGACCAATTCAGATCAGCTATAGCACCCTTTCCATGGTGTATTTCAAAATCAATAAGTCAAAAATAGCCAATGGGGAGTTTAGTTAGTTTATTGATTTCCTTGTTGCTTGAGAAATGAGATATTAGCGACTTTTGGGACACGTGATGTGGAAGTTTTCTGATATAATCGGCCAAAGGAACCAAGGCCATTCAAGGGTTCACGTTGAGTGTTCTTTTTCTGGTTCAGACTAATGTTTTTTTTTTTTTTGTCTTATGCCAAAACCCAAAGGGGCTGGCTTTTTATTTCAGACACACAATACAAAGACAAGTACAATACCAACAAAATTACAAGAATAAAATAAAAATAGTGTGACAGTGTGTTATGGCAGAGGACAATAACTAACATGTATGTATACTTAAAACTATACAAATGCATAAATTTTTCAAAGGCAAATTCTTAAGAAAAAAAAAAAATATTTATAAAAAAAACCTACTCGAGGACACTTTATCGAAGTGAATCTCCAATTACCTTTCTTTCTGGCAAGGAAGGGTTTCTTCCAAGAGAATCGATCCATCACTAAATATTAAATTACTCAAGACAAGGAAGAAACACTGTATTTTTGTTATATAGATTAACCGGCGTGGTTGCAATGTAAAGCAGCTGGTTTTTTTTCAACATACACCCAAAATTTTTTTCTCTGAATTATCAAAAAATACCAAAATTTTTCATTACGTTGAAACACTCAAAAAGGACATTCCCACTTAATTTGAAAATCGTGACAGAAACTCCTAACATGGTTACATTCAACGAAAAGGTGGTTAAAGATCAATATGTCTATTACATCTTGTACAGTTTGGACTAGTGATAATGCCAAATTAGATGTAACCACTTATTTGTGGCAAGATGAGATGATTGATTCTGAACGTAAACCACCTTAATCTTGAATCAATTAACCGGCCATGGTAGATTAAAAAAATCCTTATACACTGCTGAAGACGTCAATATTGTTATTTTCCCCTTAAAAGTTATAACCTTTTTGGGAAATCAATATTTTTACTCACAAGTCGATATGATACATTATCCTTTAGATTTAAATACGTCCCAAAAGGGTATAAAAGAATTCATTTATATAACAACCAATACAAGATCACATTTCAACCTATTGTAGTATCCTTCATGTTTAATCTGTGACGCATTGCCCTGGAATAGCATTAAACAATGCCTAACCACCTCAAGGTATTCTTTCCTCCATTACCAAAAGATTCAAACGGTCTAATGTTACCATTGTCATAAAACAGCTCCCTCACTAATTTTAACAATACCAGCTTCATAAAGTGATTTATAAAACCACGATATTATCAACGTAATACCACCAATTATTTCCCAATATGTGATTTTTTAACAAAATCGTTCTTCACGTTGTATGTAGTTTGTGCTTAATTGACCAAGAGCTAAAACATTAAGGTAAAATTGGGAATATTAACATTTAATTTTATTCACATCAAAATTACATTTAATACTAATTCAAAAAAAAACCGCCAAATTTCGTACCAATGAGACAGGACAGAATTATCTTCCATCCAACATGACTACCAGTATGATATCGCTTGACCCAAAATGCCATCTGAGCCTTAATTTTTGCATTAAAATATCAATCATTTTAAGGACCCCCGTCATTTGAGTCTGCCTTTAAGAACAGACCTTTTAATACGATCAGGTCCACTCCAAATAAATTGGTGAACTATGCATGAATTTTCTATGGGGATTGTCATACCCCCGCCGTGTTGGAATCATACTGGTCACATATAAAAAATTAGAACGTCAAAGACCATTAGTAAAAGAATTTTACCAATGACCGTTAGATCTCTACGCTTCCATAATGCACAGTGTTTGATTCAGAGAATTAAAACTATCATTAAAATTTAAATATTAGCCTAAGAAATATTCATATGAGAAAAAACAATACCAAGCTCCTTAATCTTGTTTGTCCAGACAAGATTGAAAGGTTTAATCATTGATATTTCCTATGCCTCCTATCCACATAGCTTCAGATTTATTCAACTTAACCTTCAGGAAGAAAGAACAGATATAAAAGTCAGCCAGGATTTTTAAACACCTTTTGTGCAGAATTTACACATTAAAAAACATTGGAAGCTCATCTCATGCAAATCTTTGATGCTCATATCTGATTTATCTGAATCCCTTTTATATCACTTCCTCTCATATTTAAGTATAACACTTCAATGCTAAAATAAATAAAATTGAACGTAAACGATCGCCTTGACGAACGCCCCCGCTTAACCCCCGCTTAATATTAAAATATCCTGTTGACAAACCATTATTCATGACACAACTGTGAAAATGTCATTGTAAAAGTATAAAATCCATCTTGCAGACTATCACTGAAATTAAAAGATTTAATAACTTTTAATACAAAATCATGATCAATGAGTCAGTTATTTTGTCTTTGTTTTCGAATAAATCTATTTACAGCAAAAGGCCTGGGGAATTATCAATTTTAGTAAAATCAAGGATATCCGACACGGTTCTCACCGCATCTCCAATATAAAACGCATTTTTTTGTTAACGGAAAGGGCAGCTTTGCTCAATACCAATTATATCTGGAAGGATTCAAGCCATACGAGTAGCAATCGCTTTGACCCAATTTTTAAGTCTAAATTTAAAAGTAAATTGGGCGATATACCTAGCAATTTTTTACGCTTATCTTTAGCTTTTTTTAATATGAGAGTAATTACACCCTGCTTTTGAGAATGCATAAGCTCAACCTTTAGTTATAACTCTCATTCAAACTAGAAACCAGCATGTCTTGCCCAAAATTAAATGCCCAAACTGCTTTAAAAATTCACTTTGTAAGGCCAGCATTGCCAGGGGGGTTTATTATTTTTGAAGGTTATAGGGTTTTTATAACACTCATCCATTGTTAGAATAACCAACATAATATGTGTTGCTCGGATGTTAATTGTGGGAATATTATTATGAACCAAAAAAATTTATTTTACTCTATCAGAATCCATATCTGACATTTTTTTGCAATACAAAAGATTTGTAGAAATCCTAATTTCAGTAAGAACACTCATTTTGATTACTCTCGACACCTCACCCATTTTTTCGGGATCACGGTATTATTTACCAATACTTCTTAACCTTATAGCTTTCTCCAAACTCAGGAAATACTTATTATTTTCTCATTTGATTCCACCCATTGAGCTCTGGAACGTACAATAATTCCCTGTGTGATGATATTGTATTCTGCCTCAAGATTCTCTTTAGCTTTATTCCATTATGATTCTCAACAGAGGGATTTATTGCCAATTCACATTCAGATTCCTTGACTTTATTTTCCAAGTTCTTTACACGCAACCTCTGCTGATAAGCCTTTTTCTTACTATACTTTTGAGTAAACTTGCGAATTTCGTATTTAATGAGTTCCCATAAAATTCTATAGTCAACAACATCGGAATAATTCTCCAACCATACGGGAACAATATCAACAAGTGCGTTGCAAAAGTCAGCATCATCACACAGTGAATTATTGAACTTCCAATATGATGGACCCCGCCTGTTACATTGATGATTATCTATAGATAAATGAATTAATGAGTGATCAGTACTGAGAGCAGGGGAAATACCAACCTTCTTTATATTATCCTGCATACTATTTGAGACAAGGCAACATCCAGCCTGCTTTGGATTAAAGGGTTCCTTTGTCTCCACGTGAACTGACGAAGGTAAGGATTTCTGACTCGCCAAATATCAACAAGATCACAAACCTCTATAAAATGCTGCAAAGTATTAAAAGCCTCAATATTATGCTGGGGATTTCCACCTGATCTATCTAAATGAATGTTAATTAACATATTAATATCACCAGCACAGATAATGTGCTTCTCATCCCAATTCTGGATTTCAAGAATTGATGATAATAAACCATTCCAAAAGTCAACTTGCTCATGAGGTTTACTTGAACAAGGGGCATAAACATTTATTAATAGAAATTGATAACCATTAACTTTTAAATCCAGAATAATAAATCTACCTTCACTATCAACCTTCTTATACATAACATTATAATCCAGATTGCCTTTAAGTAATACAGCAACACCTTTACTATGATTACTTCCATGTGAAAATATGATATCACCTTTCCAATCTTTTCTCCAAAACCTTTCAATATTACTTGTACTGTACGTTTCTTGTAACAAAATAATATCGGAATGCTTTTTTGATAACCAATGGAGAATCTTATGCCTCTTTACATAGCTACGTATACCGTGCACATTTACAGAACATACATTTATTTGAGGAGTTACATTCTCCTTTGTATTATCCATATTATTAGACAGGTCTCTACCATAATCCACTCGGCCTTCTCATCATTTACATACGTGTTTATGTATACATATATCTTCCATATACTTATTCTGCCATACACAGCACACATACACATATAAATACAATACATAATTAGTTCATGTTCCATTGTTAAAAAACGTTCCAGAAGTCTATTAGTTTGGCACTCTATATATGTATATGACTGGTTTGTGTCAAAAGTTGCCACCCTCGGTAGAATAGGATATATTAAAATATATACATGCCCATG
>JAMKCH010038757.1:0-13485 GCA_023653785.1 Ophioderma brevispina | reverse complement strand
ACTGTTTTTTTATAGAATTAAAATCCAAAATTGTTTTCGCAAACTTGTGGAAGTGAGGATTTCAGTAAGGGTCCTTTTCATAATGTCTGAAATATTTTGTCCTATGCCAAGTATGTCGCTTTAACCACCGCTGCACAGGCCCTCTTTCTTTCGATCCATTGAAAACATGTACCAAGTTGGTGTGAAATACCAAGCCCCCAATAGCCTCTTGAAATGGGGAAACTTCCACCAAATTACAAATTTTAACCCATAATGCCTCGACATAAAAATGCACAATTACAAAACTATTGCCTTCCTGGTCTTGCTTTGAGTAAGCACCAGGGGGTAAGACAAAAACAAAATATTGTGGTCCTCCAGATCGCTAGTGTCACCTGCCATGCGGTTTGCGATGATAGGCCGGATATGATCTTGACCTTATAGGGACTTTGACCTTATAAACAAACAAGGGGTTTTCCAAGTAATATCATAAGCCAACTTGATTCCAAATGAAAACTTTCACTTTCAAATTGAGGTCAATTTTACATTTTCAGCCTATCTGAAACTGACCCCTCACATGACCTTTGACCTTGGTAAGGGACTTGACCTTGGTATGTGACCTTTGACCTCATCAACACAATGTTGCACCTATGACACAAGTTTGGTTTAAATCCATCAAAGTATGCGGATATTAAAGGCAAATGTTAAAGGTCCCATGAAATGAGATGATGAACCTAATCCAAATCTTTACGGGGCATCCATTCCAATAAACAGGGCCAGAAACTATTGATTCCACTCAGTGTCATGAATGGATTCCACACCAGTCCACCTGGAATTTCCTATTACATAGAAAAAATCAATGTTTTACTAATGATGTCCATCACCAACCCCAATAGTGAATGCTTTCTTGCCTCTCCTTGTAGACTTGACACAAACCACATCAATTCTATTTGCATTTTGGACCTTAAAGGGGCATTTCGTGACCACAACCTTGTCCCGAATACCTAAAAAAGGTGAGATTTTTTTATATAATCTGAAACCGTTAGCCTTTAGTTCCATGTGTGTACCTAATCTTACATGCATATTCGGTCGTACTGTAAGAAATTCCAAATTTTGTATTACACCACAGTGGCTAGGAAACCGTGGGAAAGAGCAATTGCTCATAAACATAAAACCGCAAGATCGGATCAACTTCAAATTTTGAAATAGCTTTTTTCAAGGATATCTAGGGAACCAATGAATAAAAACCAGAAGGTGCTGGGATCAAGAAAATGCACCTTTAAACCTTTTCACGACACAGGCAACACTAACAACAACAGTTGATAAAAGAAGAGCTGCGACACAAAAATTGTGAGATTACTACTTCTTCAACTTTGCCTTAGCCAGTGTGGTATGAGTCAGCAGAAGGAAAATGAGCAAGACACTGTGACCCATCCAATTCCCATCCCACATGAGGTTGTTCTGCTGTCATATCCCACACATGCTATTGTATCCAATTCATGCTGTATAAAGCTTAACACTTGATGATTTATGACATGTGCTTACCTCATCAACTTGATTGAGAATTATAGTTGTCTGCTTGGAGGGAAATGAGCGAGACAATGGGAGCCATCGATGCCTTGCCACTGGCAAAGTGTTATGCTGGTGAGATGGATAAAAGATGCGCGTGGTATGAAGTTTCAATTGACTTGTAATTGCCCAAATTTAAAGTCGTTTCATATATACCATAGGATCAACGCTGAAAGCAATATAAAGTGACTTCCATTAGTTTATTAGACAAGAACATGATGCATTGCGTAGGGGGGCTGAAAATGACTTTTTTGGTGGCAAATACGGAAAATCGAGGTCAGCATGATGGGTATTTCTCCGGAAGTGATTTGAAAAAAAAAAGTTTCTTCTATGAGGTGAACAGTAGGCATTACCAGTTACGGTCATAACCTGAAATTTCCATAGTTGCAATAGACCAGTTAACAGCATGTTTGTAAAACATGTTAGGGCCTGGTATCTTGAAATAGGTGGGCCTGACTGGTACAGCCTGGCATTTGTCATCTGTTTAGAGTTTTAATACTATGTGGCCATACTATCGCGGAATGGATTCGCATGCAACAAAAGAAGTGACCCTAGGATTTTTTAACTGTTCTTAGAAACACACTCATGGATCTGCCAGCTGCGTCCTAGTTGGATAAAATGATTCTGATGATTTGCTGCCCGTCACAGTGAATTATTAGCACTTTTATCCGGGCAAAAAGGTGCGCCATTTCCAAATTTTCTATTTTTTTTAATGAGCTGGGATATTGGTTCCAGGTCTGTACCTGGCTGGGAGAAATTTTAAACATCTCCCACCCAGGTTAAACAGACTGCCGAACCAAAATCATCAAAGCTTCATTCTCTTCCAACTCTGCAAGCCACTGAAGTACTCTCTGGCTCAAAAAAATTAGAACAGACATGATGCACTTAACTGCCATGCATTCACGTACTCTACAATGACGTTTTAAATTGTGTTCTTTTCAAAGAATAACACCATTAAACTTTTCAAATGATGTGATTTTTTTGGTTATTTACATATATTGTTAATTAAAAATGTGTTGCTATTATTCTATTCATGTATTTTGCAGCCACAAAGGGTAAGACAATACATAAAATATATATCCAAGCTGATATAAACTGAACTCATCACTTAAGTCAAGGGCGGATCCAGGATTTGAAAACATCAAAATTACGGGGGCTGAAAGGCTGAAAACTTTGTCCAAAATGGGCTGATTTTGCGAAATTTCCTAAGGCGGCGCCCCTCCCTGGATCCGCGCCTGTAATTTCTAACTCTGTGTTTTTGATAGAGAGGGGATGAATTTAAAGCTAGTCCTTGGTATCCTTAAAATTGATAATTATTTCAATTTAACAACAGCCCATTATGAACAAAATGGGTCTATATCTCCAAGATAGCAAATTATGAAATCTAGAACTTTAGGTCCGTATGCACAAAACTTTTTAGACCTGGTCTAAGGTTAGACCCTGTCTAAGTGTAATTTAGTCCCACCATAAAGACATTTTTCTTCGCGATTGACATGGGAAATTAATTTTTGTATTTATTTCGAAATTTGGAATTTAATCTTTAAAATTTGCTTAGTTATTTATAAAGAAATTTAAATACTGTCAATGTGGACAAAACGAGTTTTTGACTTAGACCAGGCCTAACTTAAAACCTGGTCTAACCTTTTTGTGCATACAGACCATAATGACATAAAAAGTGAACAACTTTGCTATGGGAGTCTGAAAGCTTCATTTCATTAAAGTCCTGGCTAAATAAATGTTTAGTAATGAAGTGACAGAAAATAATAAAATTATCTCCAAGTTGACATGAATATTACACAGGCTCACCATAGTTTTAGTTTGAGTTTGTCATGTTGACAAGTGTAATGTTGACTTTCATTAACAGAAAGCATACAGTACTGTACCGTTCACCTCTTTCTAATTCCTTCAAACTTTTTTTTTTTATTTATATAATTCCATTTGTTTTCATGACAGAAATCAATTAATTTTTGCTGGTTCTAAAATACTTAAAAAGGATGTCATAATTGGTAATCTTTTTGTATAGAATTTATCACTAGAAAAATGTAGATTTTTACCAGACAACACTACTGGGAATTTGTTGATGAGACTCCAGCTAAGTTTCTGAGTAAGGAATCTTTGTATGCCAGCAGCACGCATGATCTGAGGCAACTGGGCTGAGTATCCAAAGGTATCTGGTAGCCAGAACTATTTGAATATATAAAACAAGAAGATGTATTATTTTAAGGAAATCAAAATGGTACAAACTTGTTCATTTGAGGAAGTAGTTTATCAGTTTAACAGTGACTGCTTTGAATCTATTATGTAAAAAAATACTACATTTTGCACATAACAAGCAATCTACCATTTTATCATCATAAAAAATAATTTAGGGAGTTATATTCTGAAAGTCAAGACATCTGGACATCTTGAGCCTCCAGCAATCTGATGTTAAGCATGTGTGTACAATTTGGTTCTTCGTCATACCAACTTTATGGAATGTAAGCTGGATTGTTGCTGACGAATTCTGGTTACACATCCTTAGTAAAAATAAAAACACTAATTATTAACATATTTCTAACCATAAACTTCATCTTAACTTCTAAACCATTTAATTTAAAATTAGTTTATATATCTCTAATTTGTAGTAGTAGTAAAACCAAAGTTTTAAATCTGGTTTTGTCCCCACTACACAGCTGTTTGAATGTCTCGTTTATTATGATAAAATGAGAATAAACAACAAATATCAACGGCGACACACTTTTGACAACTAATATCCTGTGCAAATTTGATGAAATTTCATTGCGGGCAAATATGGTTTTAATAACAAAATCTAGTTTTAAAGATCTTTCTATGGGGAATAAGCATACAGTGGGCACTATAACATACAAATCATGACCTTTGTAGGCATATATTGCAAAATTCCCGCAATGGATATTTCTAATTTTTTCAAAGGTAATAGCTCTTGCATGATCTTACTTATATCAATTGTCAAAATTGTGTCGCCATTGCTTAAAATTGCTCTTAAAATAAAAGAGACAATTTGCATAAGGTCAAACAGCTGTGGCTAACAGGGGTGAGGATTTATTGGAGCAAGCGTTAATTGACCGGATGCCTTCCTGATATCAATGTGCTGGATGGTCATCGTTAGCTCTCCAGAGCCAACACCCTTGTAGGTAGATCTTTTTAGTTGTACCAGGGTAACCAGCTACCCTCCTTATTGGATTTCTGTAGAAACACGATGGGGGTGACAGTTAGCCGCCGACATCCCGGCCCTGGGACAGGTGGTACTGGTTACCAAGATACCACTAGCAGGCCCTAAAAAAACCTGACCTGACCTGTGCAGCTCTTTTTCTTTCCTATGTACCATTGCTATCTCCTACTTTTCCCCCATTTTCCTGATATAAGCAGATGTTATTTATTTTTACTCCTTGTTGCCTTTTACTAACATTTGTATGTAAGTGAAAATGGTGACATTTATGAATATTCACTCAGTTTGTATTGGATCTTGCTGCATTTCAAGTGTCACAATTAATGATAAACAAGGCCTTTGTGCATACCTCTTTACAATGGATACCAAACTCCTCCTTAAAGAAATTTTGTCCAAAGAGAAATTGCCTGATGAATGCTTCACCACTAGGGAGATTGCCATCCATCTCTACCCATGTACCTCCAACAGGAATAAAGCGCCCTCTCTTGACCTGATCCTTGAGCCGACTGTACAGGGTTGGATAGTTAGTCTTGACCCAATCAAACTGCTGAGCCTGTAAAAATTTATGATTCAAAGAACAGTAATTAATGTCAAAACAGACATATCGGTATCCCCTTTTGTGCTGGAGGCTTTTTCAGAAGCTGTGTACAGCTACTGATCAAATGGTTGAGAAGCTATAGTCCGTGTCACTACTTCCGTGCAGTGATGTCATAACATTTACGCACGCGTCAAGAAATACCATCTATGTGTGCGCGCGCGTAAAAGCACCGTCGCTTCAAGTTGGTCGCAAGAGTAAATCGCTCACGCCGACGTCACTGCACAGAGGTAGCGACACGGACAATAGCCGACAATCCTGAAAAAAAAAATGCTTAGCCAGTTCAATAATCTGGACTTAGAAATTCAAAATAATACAATTTCACATACTAACAGCTGAACCTGTCCAAACTGCTTCATTGCCAGGTTTCCAAGAACAGTCATTTTCTTCTTCATTTCTTTCTCAATGCAGAAAGAAAACAGCGCAAACACAGATGGACGATTTCAGACTCAGTCATGAACTCTTACTACATAATTATTTCCTCTATTCTAAGGCCAATGAAAGTCAATGTTATGTTTCCCGTAACATTTTTTCGTAATTTTGCAAAAGTAACAGCCATTTGACCAACCTTTAGTGTATTCTAATACCCACAATATTGTGTCAAACACCACCCTACATTTAGAAATGACTTTGCAACTGTTCTTTGGATTAAAATCTACTAAATCACATTCACAAGATGTGATCACAAGAAGAAACCTTGATATTTTCTTTAAAATACAAAATAATGAACTTTTTAGGGGTTCCAGCATCTCAAACGCAGGCAGAAAATCATAACGCGGGTGGGTTACGGGAAACATAACATCGACTTTCATACACCTAAAAGGAGATCGTTGTATTTTGTCAGCTTTACGATGAGCAACCCAATGTGTAGTCTTTGTGTTCATCCATAAGTTGCAGTGTAGATGCCCATGATCTGGCACACTTCCTTTTGGTCTCAGCATAGGGCCAAAGCCATGCTAAATCCAGGAAAAAATAGAATGGGACATAATATAATAACAGTTGAATTTCAAAATGAGATCCATAAATTTACAGTGGTAAATGCATCAAAGCTATCTGCAAATTTTGTATCTAGATGCCACCATGTTTGTTGACAAATCATCGAATAACCAATTTTATGGAGGCCAAAAAATAAAATAGGGACAGGAGTCCCAAATAGGTTGTCCGATTATGTGGTCAAAGAATAAGTGTGAACAAAAGCGTATACCACGTACACAAGATATAATGACCCTAAGTGACCTTGAATGACACTTGACCTCCTCATCTGCCACTACATAAGATACTTTGTCTTCATTTATAAGTATACCAAGTATGAACTTGGTTCATCACTGCACTAAAATGCTAGAAGTGTATACATCATGCACAAGATATGATCCTAAGTGATCCCAAATGACATTTGACCTCATCTGTTACCCCACATAAGACCCCTTGTCTCAATATATAAGCACACCAAGTATGATCCATCACTGGACTAAAAGCTACACAACATTTAACCATGCACAGATATGACTCTAAATGCAAGCCTGGAAAAAAAAAAGTGCGGCAACTGGGAACCTGGTTTCCGGGAAATTTTCATCACTGCCAGGAATTTTTTTAGTAAGTGGGAAAATTATTATTTATTCAAGGTTTATTCAAGGTTTATTAACAATTGCACATCGTGGCCAAATACCGAATTGAATACAATTTACAATATAATCAATAAAAAAAACAGTATGTTACAATATAAAAGCAAAAATACATTAAAACTAGTGTAAAAGAAGCCAATCACAATCAAACCAACAATTATTAACACTATGCACATTAAAGGGCAGAACACGGCCTACAATATACCTCACACACACACACAGACACACACACACACACACACACAACCACACACACACACACACACACACACACACACACACACAACCACACACACACAACCACACACACACACACCTATACAAACCCACATACTAACATACACAAACCTACACCATCCACAAATACTCAACACACACAAAACCATCTAAAGCTCACTGCCAACTACCCACGTACATCTACACTCACACCTACGCACATACATAACATGTATATACAAGCATAAACTCTCATTAGATACCATCCTAAACCACACATTCATCTAATGGTGCACCTAATGGTGCACCTAATAGCATCAATTGTAGTTCTTAATTTCAAAATTCTTCAACTTCCCACTCACCCCATCCATCGCTAACGCAGCGGGATGCCTGTTTCGCAGGCACTACTCTGACATTATTCCTGGGAAAGATCTCCTTTTAAAATTTTAGTTCACAGGAAATTTTGCATTTTTTCCAGCCCTGCCTAAATGGTCCCTGAATGACCTTTGACCTCTTCATCTGTTACCCTCTTAAGACAACTTGTCTCAAAGTATAAATATACCAAGTATGAACTTGATTCATCACTGCACTAAAAAGCTAGACCACATTTTAGCCAAAAGTGTATACTAAAAGACAGACAGACACACACACATACGAATCATGCTGCCATACGGTCTTTCTGATTATATTTGACGCCCTAAAAATTATGTATTTCCCTAAAAACAAACATGCATTTTTCTTGCGCTTCACATGCCTGGGAAAACACGCAAGCCTAAGAATTAGGGTATTGTCTAAATACACAGACAAAGGGATGCATGATTGGTTATACTTTGATTACCACCAAATAGGCAGGCCTCATGGAATAATGTAGGCGCAAGACAACGCAAGAGACACAGTGTGTATATTATGCGCAGCGCGCGCGATTCTGTGCAAACGCTCGAGTAAAGTTGGTTTAGTTTTATGCGCGGAATGATAACAACCGAATAATGCCCGCCTATTTGGTGGTAATCAAAGTATAGTTGTTTCACTCTGCTCTGTACAAATAAGAGGGTTTGGTGCAACAAAGGGTTATCTCCATTTCTGGCCAAAATGAGATTAATTGATTCATCAACTTTATTTCAATATCATTACATGAATCTTACAAAGACATAGGCACAATGATGTTGATATGACCAGGAACCTAATAGTCATAATGACTATTAATGCAAATGTTCCACAGTTGAGCACCACCAAATTATCTATTCTATAGCTATCTGTATTGAGATGATTCGGTTTTAAAATATCTTTAATGCAAATTTTCCCCAAATCGTCAAAAATGCCCTTTGTTGCACAAAACCCATGATGTACAGGATGGAAGATTCTGGAAATAAAATTAAAGTGATTGGACACAAATTTTACCTGAAATGAGTCCATTGACCTCTAGCAATTGTAAGATGACCTTTGCCTTCAAACAGTACACAACTTCAGGACCACCCCATTACAATCTTATCATCTTGCCCATACGAGTATTGCAAAATACTTGTGCATAATTATAAATGAGTATCTACTAAAAGTACATGCCTTAAAAATGCCCCCCTGCAATTCAGCTCCAACATGTACATCTCTTTAATGCCCAGTTATAATGTCCTTTGCAGCAATATATAAGCATGTCCCTTGACAGTAGCTCCAAGCTCAATGAAGTCTTATTACCTTAGACCCAGTCTAACTCTTTTGAGCATACAGACATTACAGTTTCAAGGTAAAACCTTTTGCCAGGATCTTTTTTATTTATTTATGTCAAGGCTAATCTAGGCATTAACAACAGTTATTTGATTAGTAACGCTGACGGATTGGCGCCAAGATAGCAATTAACCTCCCTTTTGAAACTATGCAAGTCCTGGTTTGATGCTACATGAGCAGGAAGGGCATTCCATAAGCCTACAGAAAATGGGAGAAATGATCTTCTGTGGGAGGCCAAGTTGGACCTTGGGACTTTCACAGCAAGGTCATGAGACCTGACTGAGCGCCTAAGGCGAGGATCAACTGAAAGCAGCTCAGGTAGCAGCTGGCTGAGATCTGGTGCTTGTCCTAAAACATGCGGGATACCGATACCAATGATGGAAATGGCACGTCTCTGGATTGCATCTAGTTTGGATAGTGAAGTGGGTGTTGCTCCACACCATGCTGAACTTGCATATTCCATTTTTGGATCAAACCATGGATTTATATATAACAGCCCTTTCAGTTGTCCCTAGATAGGGTGCAGCTCGACGGAGCAACCCTAGTCGCCGACTGGCAGTTTTAGCCATTTTGGTAATCACAGGAGACCATGACAGGTCATTACTGATGGAGATGCCAAGTCAGCCTCTTCTAGAGTTGTTCCGAAGAAGTGGATCTGAGTTAATTTGTTAGTAAATACTGTGACATTTCAATCAGTGCCATGTTGTACCCTGGCAATGCATTTGGCATTGAGGTGTGAAACATGTGATTTACCTGAATCAATATGGCAATGGCCCATGGCATGTACAGTGTATTGCGACTCTCCATTCTTTTCATTAAAGAACTTCTTTGCGATGTTCCTAGCCGCGGCATATGTACTTTCATCCATTGTGTCTACCTGGTTGATCATTGCATTGACAGTATATAAGGCTGGTAGCTCCTGGTCCGTCTCTGAAGGTTCTTTGAATGAAAGAGTAACTTTGTTACAAGAAAACATATTATGCACATTTCATTAGCAGTAATTGTGGGGTTGAACGATTTTTTACACACACAGTACCAACACATTATATCATGCCTACACAGAGCTACATTGTATGTTTCTACTAAAAAATCTCTTAAAAAGTCACTTTTTTCTTAAAAAAAAAAACCCTCTTCTTTTTATACAACATAACAAATTACGTTATAAATATAAAACCTATTTTTTTTTTCCTTAAAAAGACTTTAGAGATTTTAAAAGTTTTTTCATTTTTTTCCAGTTTTTTTCATTTTTTTTACTAAACTAATCATTTTTCTTAGCCCTCTCAATTGCGCCGCAGGCCTATAAAGTTACTAAACTAGAAAATCCTCTTCTACTCTTTTACGGAATAAACCTCAATACTAGATTACGGTTTATTCTGATATAGGACAAAGAGTAACATAGTACTCTAGTAGAAACCCCACAATGTCAATGTAAAATAACCCCATAATGTTCATTTTACAAAAAAAAAAAATAACCCCACAATGTCATCAGTAAGTACACACACACAAAGTCACAGCCAGTAAGCTATCTTCTTCTGATGACTTAAAAATGCACTATGAGTGAAGTCACAGACAGTCCCTTAATACTGTTGCGCATACCTTTGCCATGTCATAGATGGTCTCCACATCCATAACAAGTCATATGCCTTACTGGTTAAACACTCTGATCTAGTGTAGACACGGTATACGTTCAAATGAGGGTTGGTGGCAATCAATTAGCCCACCAGCCTCCACCGAAAAAATACCATTGATGCCATCTCCAATGTACAAGGTTGCTGTTTGATTCGAAAGGTAAAAATCAACAGAACATTAGTAGTACAGTAATAGGACCCATCCATTTTTTCGGAAGAAAAGTAACTCTAAAAATAAAGCAAGTAAAACTTGAAAGGGGGGTTAAAAAATTTCCCCCCCCTGGCAAGCTGGAAGCATGGACCTCAGATTGACCTTTGACCTTGGCCATGACCTTGATATCATCCACATTGAAGGAACCTCTATTGCACCTTAACCCCAAGTCTGGTTTAAATTCGGACAAAACTTTCAAGACGGGGAGGGAAAACGAAAAACATAACCAAACTGAACACAACAACACACACCGTTTACGGACAGGCCCACTCTATCGCAAAATCCCCTCTGCTTTTCAAGCCAGGGGGATTAAAAATATACAATTTAATCAGATTTTGGTTTTAAAAAGGGGACATTTTCATGAAAATTCATGAAATTCTTGATGATATTTTTAACGAGACATGATTTGATATTCCAGAAGACGCGCCCCAATTTTGTTCGAAAACCCGGGTTTTTACTATTTGGAATGCTTATCCAATATATTAGATCACAACAGAAGTGACTAAGCAGTAAATACGCCGTCTTTAGTAATAAGTGTGTTTAGTAGTTTTGTCGTCCACAACAGAAAAAGTTCAAAGGCATGGTTTTTATGGGAACGATTCGATAGCAGGCAAGTTCACCTGTTTGCTCCAATAAACCTTTGAAAAGATTCTAGGTAGGTGGTCTACACCGATCCAGTGAAATTGAGGAGGAAATTTGTATCTAAAAAAAAATCTCCTCCTGTCACTTTAAGTCTGTGCTCTTTACATTGAGTCTTTTCCATGACCTCTAACAAATAAAACCGACATCAAAACACCATATGTCATATTATAATAATATCCACTTTTCATGGCTAAAACTACAGGGATAAAAAAAGAACAAATACATATTTTTTTGATAATCGAGAGCATTTAAATAAAAATTTGCCAATACTTTTGTGGAAGCCAAGTTGAAAGAGATTGTGGGCATGGAAATTATCTATCACACTGTACTTTTTCTGTACAAAATCTTCATTGATGACATTTGTAATGTGATCATGCCAAATGAGTCATTAGTCAAGCCAAATCAAAATTCAGTTTTCAATTTCAGTTTGTCACATTTTCTCACTTAAAAGCTGACTCAGAGATTTCAAAATATAATTTTTTGTGTAGTAATTAAAAATAGCAAACTAGAACTAAAGGCAGTCACCTGAAATACGTAATTCCAAAGTTAGAGATGAATCAGATTTTCGTTTTCATGCAGTAAACATTTATGTGCAGTATAACAGTGCCATAGGATACTGTGTATAACAAAAATTCCGGATCCGGAATTTTTAAACAAAGTTGTGATTTTCTATATGAAGGACTTCGCTTTGAGCTTAATTATTTCACACAGTGATTAGTATATAAAAACACGATTTGTTTGAAAAATGAGGGTGCCCTCCTCGAGAGATCTCTGAGTACCAGGGGAGGGCGCCAAGAAATCCCAATTTTCATACGTCGCCATTGGTTTAACACGTAAAAGTTGAAATCCTTGGACGAGAAAATTCTGATTTTTTATATTGTTTGTCAAGGAATCTTTTCTTATTCCAAACCGTTGGGGAGTTGAAGAATCAACTCCACTGGAAGGGTTATTTCTGAATTTTTTTTGTATGAATAACGAACGAAGGACAGTCGTAATGTTGGTCCTGGGAACCCCTGAACAGACCACATCACATCAAGCCCCAAATTTGGTTTGTGGTTTGCACTCCGTATTGCTTTAAATTTCTTTTGTGACATTTTGGTGAGTTGCTATAATAAATGAGACTTGGCCGCCACCGCCTGGAGTCATCCTTTAATTAGATGTACAGTTCCAGAGATATATGGTAATCGTAGTGTCTCAGAACAATGAGATACAGAGGAACATGATCATTGAAATTGGCTATATTTCAAAATCAATATTTGGAACAAACACACAACTAATTTAGATCGCTCGATTGTATTTGCTGTGACATATCTCCTGTTCTCTGAAATATGGCTTTTATTTTGCTGGCCTTTGGGTAATTGAAAATAAAATACCTTGCATGTTTCCCATCATGCTTTCTAGTAAGAGTATAATCTGTCCTATTGTATGACTTGTTGAGGCCAACCAGTGGTTCTGCAGTCTCAGTCCATACCTGCAATATTTAGCACAAAATTGAGGAAATTGCTCAAAATGAAGAACAGGTTACTTCTGGGAAATACAAGTTTTGCAGTGGGCACTGTGCAAGCCAGAGCAGAAATTGAGGGCAATTTTAGGGTAATTTTTTTTGGCACAGCTGCTTGACCCCATGTAAACCGCCTCTTTTATTTTTAGAGCAGTATAAAGAAGTGGCGATAAAAATTTTGACAACTGATATAAGTAGGGGCATGCAAAAGCTATTACTTCTGCAAAAAGCAGAAAAATCTATTGCGGGAATCTTGCCATATAGGCCTACAAAGGTCATGATTTGCATGTTATAGCGCCCTCTATATGCCCAGTTTCCATAGAGAGACTTGTTAAACTAGATTTTTAAGAAAAATCATACTTGCCCACAAAGAAATTTCATAAAATTGACACAGGATGAAGGCAGTGATATGAATAATCTGTATAAGTTTTCAAAAGTGTATCGCCATTGATATTTTTTGTTTTATTCTTGTTTTGTCATAATAAATGAGACTTTCAAACAGATGTGTGGGGGGACACTATGTAGATAACACCTCTCTGAATAGGAACCAAATACAACACAGTTCCTTTAGAGGAGGCTCTGTGCCCCACAAATTAGCTCATTAACCCTAACCCGGACC
>JAMKCH010038756.1:0-22396 GCA_023653785.1 Ophioderma brevispina | reverse complement strand
CGTTTGGAAAATTTGTAGGTAGAAAATAGCAACGAGAGCAAAAAAAATCAGATTGATGCCAAGAAAAACATGATGGAAAAATATGTCCGCTACATTGATGCAAGATTTCTGACGTTGTATAATCAGAAAATTGTTGTTGGCATTGGTATACTTAAGAATAAACAATCTAGTGTTGAAGCTTTCTCGAAATCTGGGGAATTATAGATACGCCGATGTAAAACTTTATGAGTTTGATTTTCAGCCGTACTTGTGTTTGTTAGACTTACGCCTTGTACCATAGGACATCCAACACAAAAGTCAGAAAGCAACTTCAAAGACATCACATAATCTGAAAGTACAACTGGATAACACTAAATATTAGCCCAGTGGACCAGATGTTCCTACACAGGTTTTGGAAGATCTCGACTGTAAGCGATGGAATACTTAGGGGATATTTAAACTCCTTGAGGAAACGGTCAAAAACTTATCCAATTGTTACTAGACACATGATACTTCACTAGACAATACGGAAATAATGACTAGCCAATTTGCAGGACGATACCTTTCCTCCACTGATCGGAATAAGATGGAAAATAAATTTGGCATAATATGCATTCAGCTAAGCCAAAGAAGAAATCATGTTGACTCCCAATCAGAAAAATCCGACAGCGTAAATGTTATACCAACATCCGTGAACCCTGTTGTTTGTAGACTGACTACTCTAGCAACGAAGTAAAATACCAATCCATTGCAAGCCACAGGCAAATAAACCGAGACCCCACATAGATATCAGTAGTAGCCATATCCTCCACATTATTTTACATGTAAGATAATAAACGGTTCTAGGCGTGTTTGTGAATGCATCGCAGAATGCGGTAAAGCAACAGGTGCAATTTTCATCTACTAAATATTGTTGAATTGTCTAACCCCCTTTTAAAAAGATAGTTCGTTAACGAGATGCAAACTATTCATCCTCAAATCTAAACTTTCCACGATACATTGTTTAAAAAACCTCTTCACATTGTTTTGATATAGAATTATGGAAAAAATTAAACATATTGTAATTGGGAGGCATTGTAGGAATGTACCACGAGGTAACGAGTGTAGTTTGTTCCACTGCCGTTTAAGCTTTGAAGTTAAATAAACCAAGGAATGATAATTCGTTACGTTTGATAACGATTGCTGATCTAAAGTTAGTGTTGGAAGCACCAGTTTGAGTGCTAAACCACGCAAGATCTATTTCAGTTAATAGATTATTACCAAGTTAAGGACTTCCAAATTAGGTAGACCTCGAAAAAAAACGGTCAACGGGTTAGATAGAATCAACTATACTATTAATACTAAGAAAGGAAGATAAGACCTGTCATAGATAAAAAATGCTATTGAACAAAAACGTTTCCAATTTGTTTACAGGCTCAAATCTAGTATTTGTAAATTGTAAGTGAGTTCAATGGCAGGCATACTACGAAGGCCATGTGAGACCAAGTCACAAAACTGCAACTCTATCGAGAGTGAAGACATCAAAGGCCCATCTCAGTCAGTATTGTGCTCATATCTAAGTATTTCAAATGACCTTCATATTTTAAATTATCAGGAGTAAAGTCCACAAAAGTTATCTTCAGATTGAGTTCTGAACTCCAGTTAATGATTCGAAAATTACAGCGGTTAAAGAAAATAGGAGTTATGATATATCAGCTATTGTAATGATGAATTCATTGTATTTGAACGTTCTTTGACAAAGAAGCCTAAGCGGTGATTTTGGAGAAAGAGCAGCAAAGCAGAGTCATTTGATAGTTCCAGTAAATAAACCATTGGTAAGGTTGTGAGTACCGTGTGGTGAGGATCAGGAGGGCAACTGGTCAGGCCCACGAATGCATGATAGTTAAGGTTCCCAATCATTGTCTCCAGCTATAGGAGCTGTAATTCTACCGCCCATTGGAATATCCCCGACGGTCAATATGTCAATGTAATTGTCATTAAATCTAACGATGTTAGCCCGGGTGAAAACCGTAAAACCCCACACGCCTAGGTAATGCGACCAGCTGATTCATAAGGAACCCAAGGCTGTACATCTGATCAGATCATCAAAATATGCTTCAGATAGAGCAAGTAAGTTATTTGTATCAAGTTGTAGTGATCCCAACGGTTCAACCCGAAGAGGATGCATCCGTAGGTAATGAATCAAGGAATTATGATTCAGTTGTGAAATGACGTATGGGGGAAATCAGCAAACATCCTTGAGAAGGTATTGATGAAAGCAGATTGGAAAGCATGTGTTAATTTTTGTAATTGAACCAGTCCACGGACTAAGCCCATAGTAGGGGAAAATGAAAGAGTTAGTTGATTGTGGGTTAATTTAAAGCAATAACGTTTCTCAAATGACTAAAACCATCAAATGTTCCTACCGGTAAAAAGAAAGAAAGTTTTGATTTAGGCAAGTACTAAGTTGAGTCAGAGAAGTGAGATTAGCTAAATAGTTCCAGGAGACAGAAGGCAAAGAGTTATCTGTAAGGTGATATGAACATTAATGGGTTAAACCTTCAAATGCACCCACAGTAGTAATTGAGGTCATATTATTGTTGCGGAGATATAAAAATTCTAATTTAACCAGACAATAAAATGTCCAGCAGACAGTAATAAGTTGATGTCGTTAAGTCGTAACTCAGTAACCGAATAAATTATTGAATATAGCGTGGCCGTGGTGTAGTAATTATTGTAATAGGGGAAAGCTCCTCCAAATGAAACATTACCATGAAATACACCAAAGGACAGGCCAAAAGTAGTCAAGCGATGGTATGAAGGGATAGCTCGTTTAATTCAGAGCTAAGTGGCCTAACAATATAGAACAGGCAATGAAGTGAGCTGATTGTCATGAGATCCAGCCGTCGATCGAGGTAGGCCATCACATGCACCTAATGGACAATGAGATTAGCTGAATTACGACTAAGAAATAGGGAAAGAAGAGAGTCAGATTCACGAAATATTCAGCAGGCAAACGTGCTCAACTTATTATTATAAAAGGCCCACAAATACCGAACTGATGCAGCGTATTAAATGCTCCATTCGACAGTATGATAACTGATGTAAGAGTAGGCCTAGTTTTTCCAACCGTGACAGACTAACAAACTGTTTGTATTAGCTTCAACTGTAGATAGTTTATTGTTTCTTCAGTCTTTAATAGTTTAAATCATCAAGTCCGAAAAAAGCACCAGTTATTATTGCAGTCAGACCTGAGCTTTCATGATAGCCTTGAATATCTGGTCATAAATGTTAGGGTTTCCCTTTTCCTTGCGAATTAAATCTGTTTTCCATTTTTCTGTAAGAAAGAGTGCACACACAGTGGGCCAGACATCTCAGATAAAATATCTAAATATCCCGACCACGAAACGGTTTGATAACTTATTTTTGAATCCAGCATATTCAGTACCGTTACAATTTTGGGACGATAGCATCATCGAACTCGTATTATCCCTTTGAGCAACATTCTGAATCTGAACCTATTACATTCACACCTCGGATTCTAACTTGACAAAAGTATTAATAATATGACTTGTAAAATTCTCCAGAAGGAACGTGCATACAGATTTTGATCGAATGGTAATGAACGGATCTTTTCAAGGGCAAATGTTCTGGGATTGTCTTTCGTTCTATCTAAAACAATTAAGAAAATGGATTTCTTCCCTTGAATAACAATACCTGCACACTACCGCATACTCCTGCATTCCTACCCGAAGATCTACGTTGCAGTAAAGTTCGGTAGTGGTATGATCGATGGGACATCGGTAAGTTGTTGATGTTTTTGCCTTTGTCTGCCCTTTCCATGATGGTTGTTACTTTTCGTTGTATGCTCCAAACAGTTGCCTTTCATACTTTCTCTAGCTTCAGATGTCATAAGGTAGTGTAAGACTAGCCCAGTTTATCTAACTCTTGGCCCGTCTTAAGTCCGGTTTATCCGTAAAGTTAAGTTTCTTTTTCTCATGGTTCGGCATACCTCGTAGTGTGTTGTGTTTGTTTTTTTGTAATTCCTGTCCTTATTTAGCCACGTGGTGAAGATTGTTATTTTCCGAGGAATCGATATTGCTTCATCAAAGTGTTGCCTCTGTATTTCCGTAGTATCGATAGGTGTTTCATCAAAAGTGGTTGCCTCTATTGTTGTACCTTTTCGGCTGAAATGATAACTGGATCATTTTCCGGTCGAGGTTGACATTATTGCTGTTCAATACTACTTTAAGGTTTAGATTTGCCATGGCTTGTAGAAGTGATATGGTATATACAATAAATTGGCCCTACATAACACAATACCGTGTCCTTCTGTCTTCTGTGTGTAATACTCAAATTGGATTTTTTTTTGGGTAGAACCAACATACTAAAAGAGGCCTATAATTATACCTATTGTGCGTAGGTGCTCTTTAACATACCCGCTTTACCTAGAGGAACAAATCAAGTATGAAGCAGAGAGATGGAACCTTGCGCCTTCAAAAGACAATTATGCATCACAATACCAATGAATACCAAGGGAAAGTTCTAACCTTAATGTACCAGAAAAGACTCTCTTTTTGCAACTCGATAAAAAAACTGAAACATTAAAGCAGAAATGAAAGCTGATTGATAGATGTATTGCAACTTTCTAACTCTTGGCATGGCAAGAAATCGCAAGTCATTGTTTAAGTTTATACGTTGGAATGGGCTTTCTTTCTGCTAACATGCAATCAACACAAAGAACACTTTTCTAGTTCAGTTGAAAAATCTATAATGAGTTGACCTAACTTATTCATGCACTTTTAAAAAATTTACGTGACGGGATTAAAGTCCGTTGGTGTATACACCATAATCCTGCTTCCAAAGCACTTTTTAAAAGCACAAACCAGTTCTGTTATGAAAGCATGGAAGAACATATATACAGTAAAAGTATTCGAATCTACATTCATTACAAAACAAACAGACACATATACAACCCAAATACCCAAATCGCAAAACACACGTATATACACACAACGCGGCGCCCACCCTCATAGCAAAGTTCCGAACGGGTCCCACCCTCCCGATTTTCCTACTGGGCATCTAATTCTTATAATTAGGTTACAAGCAATAGCTTAGAAGACTACTCATTCTAATGGTAGACAAATGAGTACCAACATTCGCATATGAAGTCACTACGACGTCATAAGTGGAAGAAAGAAAGAAGAGAAAGTAGGAAAATAGGGTGAGAAAGTTGATTATTTCGCATTGTAGCTTACTCAAAACAAAATGTTTTGTGAATTTAAAGGCCCCAATCTAAAAATGACCCAATAATGTAGTATAGATTTTAATTCTCAGCTCACAATTTTCAATCTACACCGTATATAATGCAGTTCATCCAAATAATACCTATTAACAAATAAGCTAATGTCAGTTAAGATATCCACATTGGGATATTTTTCCTCATTTACACGATTGTCTTGGTATTAAAATAACTTTGCCACGCAAAAGCAAGTTATTTATTTTTCTTTTAGTTAGCACGTAGGCCCAAAACCATTGTCAATTAGATCAGCAATAAACAAAAATAGCACGGAAGCCCTATTGAGGCTTTAAGTGCCCTATATTGGAGATAAAAAGATTTAAATGCATTTCACTTAATCCACACAAACCACCGTAGCTACTGTAACAGATTGCGTGTACACTCTAATTATGTCACTCACGTTACCAATGTAGTCATAGCCCATAACCGAAACCCTGCAACCCCCGTGGATTTTGGAGACAACTATTTTTGGAAACCTTATTCATATAGCAATCAAAATCGTTGTCTGCAAAAATCCCCATCATGGGTTAAAGAGTGAGGGCCTTTTTCAAAATGGCGGCCCATTTCACTTAATGCCCTTTTTTTGACATATATCTTTTTTTTGATCCAAATTCATGCACAGGTGACACTTAGTGGCACCAAATACAACCATCGGAATATTGAACACACCTTTTGGCATCTTAAAACCCTGTCGCTAGAGGGCGTGCATATTTTCAAAATGGCCGCCAAAAAACAATGAAACGCCGTGTATTTATACACTTAATACCTCTTTAAAGGCAAAATGCCACATGTGTCAGGCCTAATTATATACTTTGCCATGCACGTTTGGATTAGTTTGAGGTCAAGTAAACACTTAAAAATGAGTAGTTAAGCCTTTCCAATGATATATAGAGGGCACTTTATGCAAAAATGGTCTATGACTTACTATACACTAGCCATCAACCACAAGCCTCCTTAATCACTGATCACCATTAACACTCAATAACATGGTTTCTTGAGTCTTGATGTGTTGACGATGGTTACCAAGTGAGCAACAAGCTTCTTACAATGCTTCTCCTTACTACTGTATGACGAAACCAAACGCGCCCACATAAAAGTTGTTGTTGTTTAAGAAATGACTAACGTATGCTTCAACACACCACATGTTCTGGGTTGTTGTCTATGTGGGCTCAGGATGAATGCCCTGGGGGAGCGGGCTCATGCCTCTCCTGTTCGGCATCTGTGGCGGGCGACCGGCCTGAGAATGCGGGAGCCTGTCGTTTGTCTGGCGCACAGGATGCAGAGGTCAAAGGGAGACAGTCAAAGGCTTAGATGGGCGCGACCCCTTATATGTGAGGAGAACCATCAGCGCGCAAGTCCATCCGGGGCCACAGTGTTGTGCTTTCCGTCTGCGCAGCCGTTGCCGGAGTCACTTTGAGTGACATGGTCTGGAGCGCCCCTGGATAAAGAGCACTATGATGTCATGTTTACTTCGGAGTCACCGGGTACTGGTCTATATTAAAACACACATCGAAGCGTGGTGTGTAGTAGGGAGGGGCAGGGGAGGGGGACATATGCCGGACACCACCTCAGGGGCCGCTGAAATGATGTTTACCGGGAAAAATAAAAAGAAAAAGAATACACTTGTTGTGATTTTTTGTCGTTTTGTTACAGGCGTTATAGTTCATCTGCTTCAAGATTTGGTGAGATAACTGAGATCTTTCCGAAGGCACTCAAAAAAACTAACTGCAGGAGGGGGTCCTGGGCTCCGTCACCTTGACCACCCGCCGGGGGCAGTATATTATCTGCTTCAAGGATTAAGGGATAACTGAGATCTCTCCGAAGGCACTCAAACATGCTATTAACTCAAGAGGCTTCCACGGGCCCCTGAACCCTAGACACCGACAGGGCATATAGTTCATATGACTTCATGATTGTGGGATAACCGAGAGCTCTCCGGATGCGCTGAAACATGCTTAAACCCAACAACTTCTGGGGGCTCCGCCACCTGGACCCCTGCACGTTCAGCATAGTCCATCTGCGTCAAGATATGGATATACTGGAGAGCTCTCCGAAGGCAATCAAACATTACTACAACTGAGAGGTTCCGGGGCTCCGTCACCGTGACCACCCACCAGGGGCCAGTATAGTTCATCCGCTCCTAGATAATGAGATAACGGAGATCTCTCCGAAGTCACTCAAACATTCTATTTAAAATGAGAGCTTTCCACGGGCTCCGAACTCTAGAGCCCCGCCAGGGGCAGTATAGTTCATCTGCTTCCTGATTGTGAGATACCGAGAGATCTCCGGATTGCGCGGATGGAAAAATGCTAAAAACCGAAATGAGCTTCTGGGGGCTCCGCCTTGGATCCCCCCCAACGTTTCAACATAGTTCATTCTGCTTCAAGATAAGACATAACCCTTCTACGAAAGCACTCGAACATGTTAATCTCAAGCGCGTTCTGGGTCTCTTGACCCGAAACCCCACAAAGGGGCTCTGCTCTTCCCCATCCCCTGTATGCCCGCATACGCATGGGATCGACGGAGCTTGCCCTTGCTGCTCTTGTGTGGAGTATGCTTGCCCTGTATGGAAGGGGACACCCCAGAAGCTGCCCAGTGTTGGCAGCCTCTGGCGGCTTGTCGCGAGGTGTATTCGGCCGCTCCGGCGGACAACTTAAACATGCACAGCGTAGCATGCATGAGAATAGATGCTGTAAGTATTGTTATAGAGCGCCCTGTGTTTGGACAGAGGGCCCCCTGCTGACCGATTAGGTCCGGGGGGTTTTTCTTAAGCAAGTCCGTTCCTTTGATAATTAGTCTATAAGGAGTTTGGGGCAGTTGGGCTTGGGAAAGAAATGGACTTGCTTGTCCCAAGAAATGGCTCTATTGGTATTGAGCTGGTGAGAGTTTTCCGCTGGGCTGATTCTCGTGGGCTGAGTGGCGGTGTCTCAGCTGATTGAGATTCCACAGAAATCGGTCTGATCTACCTGGAAGCAGATAAGGACACTGGAGCATCTCTGGTCTGCCCAATGCTGGGCCAACAATGCAAAGACAAGGATCTTGCAGAAGGAATCAGGTGAAGCAGCTGGACATTGTACCCACCTCTCGCTAGATCACATTTGACAAACACTGTTGGAGATGATAAGAAGAATTTCCCAATTTTAATACTAATTGGTTTGTTCATGGCGATCTTTTAAGCAATGCTGTTGCCTTGGTTATACGAGCGTAAAGGCAGGGCTCCTTTGATCAGAAATTGATTTTTTCTCCGTCCTCTTCTTGAGTCATGTCTTAATGTCTTCTTCTGTATAAGGTTATTCTCCCTCTACTATTATGTCAGACACCTCTTGTTGCATTAACTCTCCTGATGGCCACTTGAATTTAGTGCGCCATCATTTAACTACCAACCATATCATCTGGTGGAAGAATTTCTGGCTCTCTGCCAACATCTGCCTGGTACCAAATCGGGGCTTGATAATTGGTTCCTGGATGTGCCATCCTCAAACAAAATCCCCATACGAGTGGCTCTGGCACATCATTCGATCTTCCAAGGCTTAGGAAGGCCATCATACTTGTCCACGTTTTTTGACTTAACCCTCGTCACCTGAGCCATTTTTGTAAACAACCCCCCCCTTGAATTTTTCGTTACATGAACATCCGATTCCTGTAAATTTGGTACCACAGGGTAGCCTAAAGTTTCTTCTTTCCATTGGTATCAAACTAAGTGCCAACATCCCCATTATGGACGTCAGTCTATGACTTCCAGATGTTGAGAAAGTATGAAAAACATGTACTGCATATGGGGTGGAAATTGATTGTTCGCAATTTTATCGACCCAAAAGCATTATGTGTAGCACTAAATGCTCCTCAATTTATAAAACGAGTCATTTTCCAATCGAGTAGTCAAAAACCGCATTAAAATTGGATATTCCTAGCATTTTTGCGAAAAATTGAATTTTCCCTCTATGGTGTCTATGGAAATTGACAATTGTGCAACATTCGAACTTTATGACGTCTTGTAAACATAATGCCAGGCATGTTGGTACTCATTTGGTATCAATAAAATCAGGAGGACCATAGCTATCTATTGGTACCAAACAAGTGCCCTCCAGAGGTGGTTCTGTGTTGTGCTAGGCATGTTTGGCACTCATTCTCCCACATGGTTGGTAGTTTCATTTTGGCAGCCATTTTGAAAAATCGCCCATCATCAACCGTTAAAATAACCCAGGGTGGGATTTTTGCAATACAACCTGAATTCAGTTGCTTATGGTATCAGCTTCACAAAAATGGTTGTCTCCAAAAATCCCCGGGGGGGCTGCAGGGGGTCATGGTAGCCCGTAGTCTAGTATTTGGGATAACTAGACACAATGTCTGGATTTAGTGATAACTCGATTCTTTCACACGTGCCACAAATTAGGCGATCGATTACACGAAACCCATAATGCAGTAGGAGATGAGGTATTTGAAGATGCATCATGTACAGATAATGGAGTTACACGGATTTAAAACTATACCAGCTTTATTTGGACAATTGACAAATGTATTATGGGATATTGGATTTGATTAGTCGGTTTTCCAACGTGGGCACATCTCGCAAACGAGCTAGACGTAAGATTTGCCGATTTTTCATTTAGCTTTCGGGTGTCGCAACGGCGCGGCGAACAACCCAAGCAAGATGTCTTCTTCAAAATACCATCATACTGTTATTCATCATTACAAATATCCCTATATTCCTTATATAGGTCTTACAGGTGTATATATAATATATTACAACAGTAGAAGAAGTCAAAACCTAAAAAGTATTACCTACATTTTTTTTTTAATTTCACTAATTAAAAATTACACCCTGCACCAAGTAACGAGCCGAGAACAGGAACATATCGCCACTTGAACTGGTTGATGATTGAACATCTCGCGAAATAGGAACACGGAGCTCCAACAACTTACGCAGATTTGATTCCTTCTTCAAAAACAAATTCTTTTAAAGAGCTCTCGACAATCACTTAAGAATTCCGATTGTTTGAAACATTTTTTCAGATTTCCGATTATATTGCATTTAATTCAAAATCATATACCTTCACCTTTACATCCGGTTCTATCCCCCCTAAAAAGTCCTCACAATTTAAGTGGTCTAGCCTAAAACAAATAAGTAAAGTAAACCAAAAATACTACACTATTATAAGACAACTCGGACACGACTACGAAAACCAATATTAGAGGCATCCGGCCTTACATTAAGGTAAGAGGAAGCACATCGACTTCAACAATCCGTTTCAGTCTAATATGGTATCCATTCACCCGCACAAAAGGAGGATTCAAACCACCATTTGATCATAATCCCCTGCCGCACTCGATGATTGGCGAGCAATCGCTGTAGAATATTTGAAAAACTCTATGTCCGAAACACGTAAAAGTGGAAAAGTATATTGCATATTAGAACATTGTCCGGCTGTCTCCGGTGGGTATTTGTTGTTGGTTTTCGTTATATAAGACGTTAAGGTAGTCGTGTAGAGGGCACGTGTGGTCCAGTAGATAAGCGCTCGTTTCGCAATCCACAACGGTCGTGGGTTCGAGTCCCATTGCGGCCATAAGTGTTGGGCACCTTGAGTAAGGGCACTTTACTTAATTACTCCTCTCCACCCAGGGGATAAATGGGTCCAGCATTATTCAATGCTGGGAAACGTAACAGAATCGGTGTGCGGGAAGAGTGGCGAACACCCCACAGCAAACACAATACGGATGAGTCTGCCCCCAAACGCTAAGGAAAGAGAGATGGCATCGCACGCGCACGAGCTGCTCGGCACGAGAGAGTACGTCGGGTATGCGTTCAGCTTTACTGCCAAAAGACGCCCCAGTGGAAAAATAAAGGATGAATTTTAGTTTTTTTGTTTTTTTTTTTTTTTAAATAAATTCCCATTTTTCAAAAGTTTGACTTAAATTTGAACGGGGACCGTCTTGGATTTTCGTGGGCGCAATGATCGTTCCAGCGTTTCTGAAAAGGTGACCCGTAGCATTAACGGACCAAATTTTCAGTTAAAATATACCTGGGCCCTAATTGGACAACTTGAGTGAAAATTGAAATTATACTAGTTTTCATTGAAAATATACACCTCAATGGCAATCATTAATTTGACATCCAATACAGGTTACCAGGTGCTATTTTAAATATATTTCCACTAGTTTTATCCGCCGTTATATACCTCTTTTGATTCCCTTTAATTTATTTATTTTTTGCTTTTTTTAAGTTTTTTATTTTTTTCTGTAATTATATTGTAACAATTAATTTTTCACGGTACTGGCAATATTTACATATTATTTATCATATTTATTTTGCTATAGGCCTTCTAATGATGAACAAATAAAACTTTGATTGAAGATGAAGGTAATTTTGCAGTGAGATTACCCCTTGCGGGACCTTCCTCAATACATAAAAAATGTTATTTGGTCTGGCCACCCTGAGGGATTGACCGATGCTAAAATAGAAAGTGCCCTGTTACGTAATTTTGGACTGGCAACCTTTTATTGTTTTGGGGTTTTTCATTATTGTATCCTAACTTTGGTTCTCTCTTTGCTACCGACCCCCTTCTTGGTTCGGGAACACCTCTCTTTGGGTTTCTCTTCATCAATTATATTTGCATCGACTTTATATTATTTATGAGCTAAGCAAGCAATCCTTATACGGAATAAAGATCTGTTAGTGCAACTGAACTGATATACTACTTTTGTCTGTTGCATCTTCTTCTTGACTGAGATATTGTAATGCGGAGTATATTATTATCCGCCGCTAACCCACGCTTACTTGTACTGTCCTGCAAGTAATTGTTTAAACTGATATGTCAAATTTCTCCGTTTTACAGCTGTAGAGCAGCGGTGGTCTTCAATTTCTTCTGCCTCGGAATTGAATTTTATATAGCCCGCCTTGAACGCACTTGTGTTTCAAGTCTTTTGTTGTTCGTGCACGCCTGCCTACGTGACCACGACAGTGTTTGTATCGGACTGGGAACTACACAGTGACACTGTGTAGGTAGAACGAACTTTGCTTGTTTGTTTTCGATTATTTCGTCGCAGAATTACGGGCGAATTGTGAAATGGAGCCGGTTTTGTTTACCAAACTGAAACTGAATTTGACGGGACTTTGGTAGTAAATGAACGAATTTCTTTGCTTGAAGTAGAACGCGACCTGGTGACTCGCTACCACTAAATACGAGAGGAGTACATTACCCATATAGCAAACTGACGTCGGGCCGACGTCGTCTCACGGTCGCGGTCGGCAACCACGTCCAGCCCGACGTTGGGAAAACGGCGGGGAAATTGGTCTGTAGATGGTCGGCAAACCTACGTCAAGCTGACGTTTGGGAAAACGGGGGGGAAAATGGTCGTTTTATTGTCAGCAAACCAACGTCAGCACGACGTTGGGAAAACGGTGGGGAAACTGGTTGTTTGATGGTCGACAGCCAACGTGGTTATCGGGAGAAGTTGGGAAAATGGGGGGAAACTGGTGTTTTTTGTCGGCAGCCAACGTTTGGCCGATGTTGGGGAAATGGTGGATGAATGGTCGTGTTATGGTTGGTAAGCCAACGTCGGGGTGACGTTGGGAAAATGGTGGGGGAACTGGTCGGTTTGTGGTCGGCAGGCCAACGTGTGTGGGCAATATATATACGTTGTGGCAGACCATAATTAGCTATATTCTACTTAGGCCTAATTAACTAAGTAATTAGTAGGCCTCTTAGCCCACACGGACAGAGCTTTCAGCAAAAATAAAGGGTCCTATGCTTACAACATTGTGCGTAAAATAAGAAGCATATTGGCATTTGCAGTGGGACTATATTTTTCGTTTTGTGCACTTTGTTTTCAACACCGTGAGCAGGGATTCCTTTGAGCTTTTCGGGTTTTTTTTTTTTCACCTCTGTGAAGCTCTGTGACGTTTTTCGCTTCGTCGTCGCGCCATTTTTATGAGTCTTTATCTTCACTTAGTGTTTGTTTCCTATACTGTTGAAGCTTTTTTACATTGATATTATTATATATTGCCCTTTGATATGAAGCATGACAAGTTAGCTCAATTGTCTTCTAATACAAAGGTCTCGGTTCGAATCCCGTTCAGGCGGTAAGTCGATTTTCAAGTTACTATATAATAATAGTACCTAAACATAAGATTTTTATGACTTCTGTTTGTGTTAAGTGTGAAAAACCATAGGGAATATGTGTCTTTTTTTATTCATGGACGCCCATTAGTGGATTTTATAACCTGGCAAAACATCGTTTTCTTATGGGTGGGATAACGTTGGCCCAATGCTGGCCAAACATTGGGCCAACGTCAAAAATACGACGCATGTCCATCGTTGGGCCGGCGGACAAAATGACGGTTGGCCAGTACCGTCACTTGTAGAAGTTGCCCCACATCGCGGGTGATGTTTGGCCAACATTGTACAACGTTGTAATGCTATCTGGGACGCGGGGGATGGAATTTAGTATTCTACCACCACGTAATTCGCCACCTGTACATGGCAGGTTTATTCGTTAAACGTTGTGGATTCGTAGGGTGGTGCAGGAATAGAAATTCTTCCATATGCGGCAGTATGTGACGTGAGTGATCCTTTCCGAAGGGAACGTCGCATGTTTGGATTTGCGAGTGTGCTGTTTAGTTGGCCAGATTTGTGGATGAGGTTCGTGGAACTTTTGCGTTTTGGCAGATAGAAGCTGTACGCAAGATAACCTTTATGTGATGCTGTCTTTGCGCGTATGTGTATTTGACTATTCATGTTTCTCAGGCGACTATAAAGGTCATCGTGTGAGATTTTGCCGAGACCTGGTTTGTTTGCCAACTAAATGCGGTCAACGCTACTGGTGGATACATTTGTACCAATATTTATTTGCATGCGGCATCCTGAAACTACTGGTTCTGGAGGATTGGAATTAACAACATTTCTTTATGAGCAAAACATTTTGCACAGATAGGTAAATTTAATTTGACAGTACATGAATGCTTGAGATTTTAATTTGAAACACATGACTGAACTTGAAGAGTGAAGTTAAAATATGTTTGTCTGAATAAATTGAAGTATAGCTTGGTTTGATCAACTTGATGATTTAAAAGTTGAAATTTGAATATAATCACATGTTCAATTGATATTTGTATAATTGGAAGAATTTTGTGTCGTGCATCACCATACATGTTGAAAGTCGGCATCCTCAAGAATAAACTGAATATTTAGTGATGGGGGTGGGAGAGTGCTAAAATTCATCCTTACATCATATAAAGCTGGGGTTCGTAGGACTTTCATACATGACTAAACAATTTATGATTTATATGATTCATATGAGATAGATTTTGAGTGAATTGTTTTGGTATTGTAAGTTATTTCCATTTGTATTTTCTGTATCATTTGCATGATTATCATGGAAGAACTATGCGTTTTCCAGTCCCTGGGACTGGGATCCATCATTATTTGCCGAATCCTTTCACTGGTAAAGATGAGAAGATGTTGAATTATGGTACGAAAATGGAACATAGTTATTGCTAATTATCCTCATGGTGCCCCAACTGTTCTCAAGGCTTTACCAAGTAGATTGGAAGGCAAAGCATTTTTATTGGAATCAATTGCCAACAATTCGTCAAAAGAATGGCAGAATTGACAAAACCGAGTATGCGCAAAGTTTTGTCAGGTTTCTCAATTCAAAAGGATAGGATTTTTTTCATATGCTAGACAACAGTGTTTTCAGGGAGTGTCGCTAGAGAGATATGCCGATGCCATTAAAAAGTGTGAATGTCGTTTACGGGAGATTATGATTATGGGGAACGTTCAAACAAAAAGAAACTTGAGAGATTTATGTTGGGTTTGGATAGCATCTTCGAATAACGTGTAACGAACACTGGACGACCAAATGTAGATGAAGCTGTAGAGATTGCCCGTATGTTTAGAGTTAGCTAACATCAGTGAAACAACGAAAACCTCAATTTTCTTCTGATGCTGTCAATCTTGTACACGGTGAACAAAATGCAACCTCCAAAAAATATGAATCATTAGTTCACCAGAGATGGCAGCAGCACTTACTGCAAAGTTGGACAAAATACAAGTTTGATGTCGGCTGGGTGCTCACACTGTGAGGAGACATAGGTCTCCATGTAGTGTGAAGTCTCATTCCAAAGAGTCAACCAATTTCTGGGATGAAAAAAAAACCAGATAATACAGTACATAGGGTTCTTATTCACCATACAGATCACCTCCCTCGTGATAGATACTTGAGAAAGGTTTAGTGATGATCAATATTATGATTCTAGGTATATGTCCAGACTGTATAGACATATCGACATGATAGGGATGGAGTGATAGAGTATAGACTCAAAAAGGTCACCATCCGACATATGTACGTCGTGCTTCGCGCTTTGCAATATTCCGTAGTTAGTTTCAAATTCTCAAATAGAAAAGATTCATTTTCTCTCTCGCTTCTCAACAGCGATATCATCTTTCAATACCTAGGCCAAGGTCTTCTCAACCATATCGTAAGACCAGGTTACCTTCTCCTTACTTATAGGACCTGAAGTACATGTAAATGAACCAGGGAAACGAGTTCTTGGTCGCGGAGGGAGGACCACCTTTTTTTCCGTCACGAATCATTATTGGAATCAGTAAATGATGTGTGGACTGTGACTTGAGGAAAAGTCTACTCATATAAAGAACAAGGTCCACCAAATGAGACTAAAAATGCCCATCATTTCACAATAGGCCTCCCTACTCATTGATCTCCATAGCATACACGTACGTCAATGAAATTGGTAAAGCGTGCCATGCTTTGATTGAATCGGGTTCCAAAATTTCGAGTAGTGAGTCATTATACAATGACTTACCGGAGTTAAAACGTAGCCAAGTTCTGCAATCTTCTCCTTACAATCTAGTAGTAGGAGAACCATGACGTTTTGGGTTTTTAGAAGATGTATCATATTGCATGGTCTGTTGTACAATTACAGCAAATTCCAGAAATTTCTGGTTGCAAGAGATATTTACGCATCCTTTGATTTTAGATGGGATTTTTTGTTTCCAATAATGTAGTGTTTGGATACCCCCAATTGCAAATTGCAAGTCATGGAAATGTCAGTCACCATGTTGCAGAAGGAACACAAGAATTTCAATACCAATTGTTAGGAAGTCGTAGTAGCTACACAACTGTTCAATTCCAGCTAATTCTGAAAAGAATATTTATTGAAATTCCAAGTAGTGATGGCATGATTTCGTGCGAGTAACCATAATTTTTGAACCGGACCTATACACTATATTACTAGTGACTATTGTCAAAGATTTCAATTTTCCATTTTATTAAGAGGCATGAATCACTCACTGTTTGAAATCTCTTTAATGAGACAATCCTTGGGTCACTTTTCATTCATTTAATAGCCAGAAAGGAGAAGAATTTTTGAAATGTTGGTAGGTACACAACAGCAAAACCACATAGTGCATTATGTGCCAAGAAAATGAAAGAATCATCAAATTCTATGTTGATCTTTCTATGCGATTGTCTTTTGAACAGAAGAAGCAAGTGCAATCGTGTTCTTCAGATTATGGTGATGTTTTTTTTTCAAAACATTCCTTCAGATTATGCATACTGATAGTTATATCATATGATGAACCAGAAAAGCTTTTGCCAAACGAACAACGTCTTGATAGAATAGCTCCCCCAAATTGCTGCATAAACAAATAGAATCAATTGTTGAAACAGAAAGATGTGAAATTTGAATGGTTTGATGATTTTGGAACATGCTTTTCCAGTACCTCCATTCAAGCATTAATGAAACCACCAATCTTATCATATCCCAATTTTTGGATGCTCCCTTTTTTTTCTCATGTGATGCACTTTCGTATATCTTCATTTGCTATAGGTGCAGATTCTTGGTCAAAGGGACAGTTCAAGTAGACCTTTTGAATGGTTGCTGCAGATATTGCAGAGTTTGGGTATGACTTCAAAGGGAAATAGATATGTTCTTGTAGGGACTGATTATTTACCAATCTGTGCATATGTACCCACTTTCAAAGACGGATGGAGATGCTGTTTTGCAAGAATTTTTTTTACAAAATTGTTAGGTAGGCAAAACATTCCCTTATGGCAAAGATTCATAGTGATCAGGGAGCACAATTTGAAGCGTATGTTCGCAAATTTCTATGTCGCAAGGTTGTGGTGGGAGAAATGCACACTGTCCCCCATGGACAACTCCTGCTTCAGAGGCCAACTGAGAGAATGATCGTTAACCACGTTCTCAACTTATTAAATCATTGCAATCCTTTCCTGGTGAATGGATGATTTAATTCCGCAATTGATTTGGCATACAACAGTGCAGTGAATTCATCAACAGGATTCATCCATATGTTTGGGCCATTTTTGAATACCACTTAGACAACCAGAAAATGTTGGTCTTCCTATTTTTCCCCTAAGGTTGAAAAGAATTTGAAAGTAGCATCACAATTTGTTCCGAGAAACTAATAAAGAACGCGTATGCAAAACAAAAACAACAGTATGAAAGCGCGTTCGATTTCGACCATATGAAGTCAATGAACTTGTCGTGACTTGACCAACCCAAGTGTGCTAGGACCATACAGATTTATTCAATTGTTTTTATGATGGCTTAATTAATCGGATTAGTGGATCCTTGGTTCTCTTGCAATCAGTTTCAAAAAATAATACACTATTTTAAAAAAATGGTTGAATGGCCGCATTTTTTCTTTTGATCGATATGATTGTCCACAACCTACGACACCAATTTCTCTTTCATGTGAGTACCTTTGAAGTGACTATTAATAGCCGCGATTACCCACACCTGCAAGGTACCACATCGCCGGCCGCAAAAGTGGGGTAAACCATCCACCTAGGTACACACACGCAGTAGCTTAAACACTAGTTCCACCCCATGCTGTAGTACCTGCATGGGTACTCCCATGCAAATGAGCTTTGATTCTTTGTGATATTTTAGTAATTTTATCCATTATTTACATTTTGGTCACATAAGTTTATGTTTTTTAATTTTTTAAACACAAAATTCCAGTTATAGAATAGGGGGTTTTTGGGGTGATGCTCAACTCAATATAGATGTTATAAGCTTGAAATGATCAGAAAGTCGTAAAACAACAAATGGAATGTTTGGGCGACCTCTATGGTCTAATGTGCTGCCTACAAGGCAGCCGGTAGGGGAGTACCTGTGAGGTTAACTCACCGTGGAGTAGCTGCAGAGTACTCCACTACTGGTGGCGTACAGGGGTACCTGTCAGTCCACCTAGCAGGCAACTGCAGAGTACCACTGTAGGATGGGTACTGCAAGTAAAACATAGCTGCTATCCATCCAGGGTTGTTATACTTCACAAGGACTTAGTTGTAGTACTGCATTGCATAGTGAATCATGGCGGGGTACCCTTGGAGTCGAGCTAAGAGTACCCATGGAATAGCCTAGTTTTGGGTTACACCGTGAGTAGGAATTTTGCTGTTATTTTGATATGCCCTCTAACAATCAGAACAGCAATTATCAGCAGAGATACTCTCAGGACCCTCGGAAACTCTTACTTATACCTATAGCTCCGTGCACGTTTGAAAATAATAGGAAATGTAGGGGCGCAGAAAAGAAAGATCTGTGCCAAGTTTCCTGTCCATGGCATTAAGGCATTCCTTTCGTCCCTAGTCACCCCAATCTCCTAAAACCCCGTCTCCTTTTCCGAGTGACAAGTTGCATTTGCAACATGTGGCTAAATGTTGCTCGTTACGACCAGTTCTATGATTTGGACGAAAAATTAAAAATACCCCAAAGGTTAACCTATTTGAAGTAGTATTGTCAATAACGAATAGTTAAATGTAGCAAAATGGTGAAAAATAATGAATATGGAACAATAAGGGTAACAATGTGTATTTGACAGGAACTTAAAAAGGCATGTCGTCTGATGTGTGAATGTTGTCACACTTATAAGAATATGGATTATTGGGTATTTACAGTATGTTAGTGCCAACTTTGTAGAAAATTTTGCTAGGTAAAAAGAGATTTTCTTAAAGTAACTTGAAACAAATGGATAAATATCAAAGGGCTGTTGGTTGAAACCATGAAGAAACAAAGCAAATATGTAAAATATTGAAAATGAAATCCTATTTCTAATAATTATTTCTATATGTATTTTGGTATTTGTAGATTGTGCAAATGTATATGAATAGAGTATTTGGTGAGAGTTGAATTGTATGGCAGTTGGTTGAATACTTATGGCGGAGAGCAGTCTTATGTTCAGTTGACTTTATTAGCCCTACAGGATACTGTATAGAAATAGAATTGAAGTGAGTAAATAAACAAAATTAGCTAAGTAACTAAAAGTAACTATGGTAAGCGAACAAAAATTGAAATGTTCAGTACATTGTAAATTTATAAAAATGATTTTTTATGCACATTGTAGTTACACTTGTGATGCCATTTGATTATTTTAGGTGTGGACAACTCTTCAAAGGGGGTGCTAATGTGAGGGGGATTCTGAACTGCAAAAAAGGAAATTGATTTTTTAATTTTGGTCTGGCAACCCTGAGGGGATTGTCCGATGCTAAAATAGAAAGTGCTGTTCGTAATTTGGACTGGCAACCTTTTATTGTTTTGGGAAGTTTTTCATTTTTGTGATCTTAATATTTGGTCTCTCTGCTACCCCTTCTGTTCGGGAACACATCCTCTTGGGTTATCTTAATCACTTTTATTTGGCATCGATTTATATTATTTTAGGAGCTGAAGAAGCACTGTATATCGGAAGAATAAAGACGCGTAGTGCAGCGAACTATTATAATACTGTCTGTTGCATATTTCTTGACTGAGATATATGCCTACTTGTACTGTCCTGCAGGTAATTGTAACTGAATGTAAAATTTCCCGTGTTACATCTCAATACATGAAAAATACACATTTAAGAGCCACAATTCCAAGAAAAGATGACACTTGTGCTATGAAGAAAAAAATACACACTTAGGGTTATTTTTTGCTGATATGTTTAGGTTAATTTTTCCTATTTGTATCCATTGAACTAGTCACAATCACAACTTAAATTGTACAGTGGGGACTATAACGTGATTATTTTGAATTTGATACCCTAGCGGAAATCCCGCTTTGAGCAAATAGTCCCTACTTTTTCGGAGACGAGCATGGGTTCCCGACGCGAAAATCCAAGAACCCCCCCCCCCCCACCCCCGGCGTGTGATCGGTTTCCCTGGACGACGAGTATGTTTGAGATTTACCTTCGCAAGCATTCATGGTCGGCTGGGAATTTTCGCGTGCCTAGGAAAATCTGAATAGTGCTCGGGAAGGGCACTTGAACGAATATGAATAACAATTCTGCAATTATGGGGCGGGCAGATAGATCGTACAATGTCCAAGTAGTCGATGTGGTTTTCTGTATATCGTTCGTCCATGATTCAAAGGTAGCTAAAGATTTCAATTGAAGCGGGACAGGGAAGATTCGAAAGATGGTTTAAAAAATGTTCCAAGTCTTACTTAAATAAATGAATCCCTGGTAGTTTAAACACTTACGAAAAACATTTCAGAGAATTATGGGGCCAATGGAAAGTAGTTATTAAGGAATACTTAGAGAATAAAAGATAGGATTGTTGTTTTGTCTATCTATATCGGGCATTATTGGATGGGCAGTCAATTTTGAGTCGTAATGCCGGCGCAGGACTACGATAAAAATATGAATGCCCATCCAATTGATGACACATATTAGATAGGCAAAAAAACACATCCTATTCTTTTATTCTCCTTCTTATTTGTTTTGATTGTCTAATCAAGGAAAATATTTTTATTTCAATAGTATTAGTTAAAAGGGCAAAAAATATTCCCCCGCTGGCAAAAATGAACCCACCCTAACTAGCTGGTGCACTGAGTAAACTATACAACGCGCGCCGGTTAAACATTGCCGCGACGACGCACATCTAATATCGTCTCCTATAAGATAGGCAACAACCACTTATATTACCTGTTTGCTTATAACCCCGCCAACTGAAATAAGAAATAGATTACATCACCGCTTTTGATAGTCTATTTGGCACCACCATTGGCGAACAAAAACTCGTTTTATGCATTCCGTGTTCTTGCTTCGGCAATTCTAAATTTACCACGTAGAAAACTACGTTAAGCCACGCCCCCCTTGTGAAACTGATGTCGTCTATTGGCATGTTTTGTACGTGTACTGTGAGAAATCAGAATAAACCCGCCTCTAGCTTTTGACATAAATCGTAAAGTTTGCGTACTCATTATCGGTTGCCTGCATTTTTAAGCAGAGGGTTATGACCAGTTTTCTTTTGTAAATTAAATTCTATACAAATTTTGTAGATTCATAACACTATAATGCAATGCAGTACAGTTTCTGTTTCATAAGTACAGGAATAGGGCTATCATCGGCTATGTTTCGAGGCAAACGGAAGCCTATTTTTTTACTCAGTCGCTCACTAATAGGAATACTCACAAGGCTGTTAACATGCGAATATATATTGTGCGTGTGCGTTAGTTATATTCGCATGTGCAACATGCGAATATATTGCTTGTGCTGTTTAGTCTTCTCATTCGTCTTCGTCTTCTCCTTCTCCTTATCAAAGACGCTTTGGTTTTCTACCTTCTTATGGACAACGCTTTGTCCTATAAGAGCCCAGATCGGTCAGAGGCACCACTGACCCAAGCTAAACCAGGGGGGTTGGTTGGTGTACATGTTTGACCTTTGACCTCTGGGGGTCACGTGGCACGATTATTTTAAAGGGGGCACTCGTCGGAAATCTTAAAATGCATATTCTGCCACAGACAGAATAAAATGCTATGACCACCAGATGTCAGAAAAACACGACCCAAACCCTTGTAGGGTTTGTACCCAGGATTGGGGTCAAAGTTCACGTGGGCCGATTAAAGGGGCATTCGTCGGAACTCCTTTAAAATGGCATCTTCTTCTACAAACAACCGTGATGGTGACATGGCTCGTCATGTGACTCGACATGTAGTCGGGTGTTAAGGGTTGTACACAGAATTTTGATCAAAGGTTCATTTAAGGGGTCACTTCCGGTATGAATGGAAAAAGAGAAAATAACTGAAGATATGAAGAAATGGAAAGTGAGGGAGGAGTTGAAGAGAGAAGGAAAGGGACTGAAAAAGGATGGGAGTGATTCAGACTATTTTCCTATTTA
>JAMKCH010038755.1:0-28844 GCA_023653785.1 Ophioderma brevispina | reverse complement strand
TTAATAAATATTCATCCTTTATTACCTGGAGAACGAAGTAGTTAAATTCCAGAATAAATATAAATCGTATATGTCAAATTACCGTTCTGTCGGGTGTAGTGGGTCCGTTTCGTTTCCAAAAGTCCACTGCTTTATTTCTTTTAACAATGCAGTTTTTTCCAAATGGGAAACATTGTCAAAATATTATATATATAATTATTTTTCTTAGGAATTTAATCATTTTGGTAAAGTTCGTATTTCCTTTCAATTTTACAGAAATACAAATAATTGGCAATTTGTATTAAATACACATACATGAAAAGACATTCCGCCACTGTGCCAAAAAAAAAATTACCTCAATGAATTTGCATTAGGTCAGTTAAGTTTAAAACTGTCCACTACTTAGTAACATGCACTTAACTTAGTACATGGCACGAACTTAGTACATGCACTATGTATGACATTTGATTTCTGACAATATTTTACTGACGATGAAAACTACCCGCTTTACTTCCTATCAGAGAGTGTTTTGAACCATTCCCATATGCATTGCATGTGCCTATACTATAACTGTCTAAACGATATCAATACTTAGGGGTTAAAAAGTGTTTCAAAAAACAATTATAAAAGCAAAAAATAAAAAAAATAAAACTAATAATTCCCTAGTATAACGCTTTGTGGTGCTAAAATGAGACTTAACATCAGTGTCAATGTGTTAAGAATTTTTGTGGGATCACATGACTCCTATTTAGGTGAAATTTCTTAAAACTGACGCATTGTGGGATTGACTCAATACATCCTCTGGTCCTTACGCGGGTCTTTCATCCTTGGTAAGACCCTTTTGTTTTACATGTACCAAATATGCCAAGGGTGACCGGTTTACGTGTTTTTCAAATTCATAATCAATGAAGCAATGAAACACGGTACCATTCACTGATGTAGAGCACGTTTTAATTAAACCCTTGCAAGGACAACTGGCTCACTCTAACTTTGGTTCGAGCCACTGATCACATTGATCACTACACAAAACCTATGGCATATCATAATTCGGAACAGGTGGATGAGCCAAGGCTTGAACCAGTAACCAATGGATACTAACGTGACTACATCAGCGAATTGTTCACATGGAAACATTCCTTAGAAAGTTTACAAAGACTCAATGGGGGATTTCTTTTGCACGGGAATATATCAGGCAAAGTCGAGCGTTAAAGGTGTGCATTCCGTGATATGTACACATAAGGAACGTAACAGTAATGAAATAATCATAATGATAACAATAATAATATTTCATAGTTGCTACATAATGTTGTAAAGATAATAAGCACAATTTTTGGAAAAGTAGATTTTGCATTAACATATAACACAGCGGTTGGTGGAAAAGGCAGAAAAGCAGCATGAGCAGAATGGGCAGAATAGGCAGAATGAGCAGAAAAGCAGAATGCTCATTCTGCCCATTACATTGTTTTCTGCTCATTCTGCCAATTCTTCCTTGTAATGTAGTTTTCTGCTACACATTCTGCCTTTTCCACCCAAACGCCGCGATACATGTATTATGAAGATCATTTCTGATCATTCTGCATTTCATCTTTTGCTCATTATGCCACTTTTCCGTTACATGTGGTCTCTGTCATTCTGCCTTTTCCACCAAACGCGATACATGGTATTATGGAAAGATCATTCTTGATCATTCTGCATTTCAGCCCATCCTGTTGGTTCTGCCCATTTTCTGCTCATTACGCTCATTCTCCTTTTCTGCTCATTCTGACCATTCTGCTCATTCTGCCCATTCTGCTCTTATTCTGTTTTTATGCTCATTCTGCGCCATTCTGCCCATTCTGCTCATTCTGCTTGATGCTCATTTTGCTCATTCTGCGCATTTTGCCCTATCTTGCTGATTCTGCTTTTATGCTCATTTGTCATTCTGCGCAGTCTGCCCATTCTGCGCATTGCTTTCTGTCTTTTCCATTTTGAACAAAAAAAAAAGGGACTTATTGGCTAATTAAAGACTACATTTTGGCTGGTAGTTCGTTTTTTTTACAAACTTAATTACCATTTACACAATGACATCTTGATATGTAAAACACATCATTTTCAATGTAACTGCAAATCCAAGATACTTAGTCGATGTACAGATAATGCTTGCAGAAAATCGGAAAGATGGCATTGTTTTTGTCACTTACCTGCTATCTAAGTTGGTCGGGTTTTGAAACGCTCTCGAATGTATGAGTCAACATATGGTGACATGTTACCTATGAAAAAACATTATGGTAAACTTATTTGTTTAACCACATTATTATCAGTTCAATTTGCGTAACTACTACTACTGCTACTGCTCCTACTCCCGACTACTACTGCTCCTCACGAACTACGACTACTACTCTCCTGACGACGACGACGAAGACTACTGCTCAATACTACTACTAACTACTACTACTACTGCTACTGCACTGCCTACTCCTACTGCTACTCCTACTGCTACTTCTACTGCTACTGCAACTACTGCTTCGACTACTGCTGCTGCTGGCTGCTACTGCTACTACTGCTAAGCTACTGCTACATATACTACTCACTTACTACTACATACTACTACTACTACTACTACTGACTACACTATTACTACTACTACTATACTGTGCCACTTATTCTATTATTGCTACTATGGCTGCTACTACTTCATCTTCATTCATTTCATTTATTTGGATTCAAACCAAGGATTAAAAACACAAAAAAAATAACATAATGTACACGTATTCCATTTGTGGTCCTTTTGATGAGCCTAACATTACATGAACTGGAAAATATTGCACTTTACACATTTGATAGCAAGCAGATAATCGAATAAATATTAGCCCAATATACATAAACAGATAATAACCAAACCATGATAACTTAGGCAAAAAATATATACCACATTTTGAAAATCCCCAATAAATACTCCCCCAAAGCTTTTTGAGGTTGTGTTCCATTTTTTTACAAAAACCCATAAGATTTGAAACTTTTTTCAAGATTGTTGAGATGACAATGAAAGAAATTGATGTTTGACTTCCTTTTTAAAGATATTTGTGACACTGTTAACATGATTGCCCCCCCCCCGAAAAAACAGAGGGTAGTGGAGTGGGAGTTTTCCAAGATGTAGATGGCACTATAAATAAAAAAAAGATTCTGACCATGAGTACCAAAAAAAAGGGTTTAAAAAACAGGGCAAAGCACCTGACCTTGTGGAGTAACTATGTTTTTGATGACCTCTCAAACACCATCCTTGAAAGGTACACAGGACGTAGCCATTTGTGATACGGACTGTGATTGCACATTGTCTGGTGAACCCGAAATTTGGTTGGGAGCCAATTGACTTTCCTTGAAACCTTTTTGTCCTCAATATGTGATCTGGGAGTCAGATTGAGAACATTTCTGAGTATTGTGTTTTGAGTTTACTTGAAGTTTTTGTTTTTGTCTTTTTAGATCAGGCCGGATACCAAGTGCAACAAGCACAGTCATAATGGCACTGAATAAGAGCTGAGACAAGCAGCTTTTGCTGTACGGTTCAAAAACCTCCCCTTTCTATAGATCAACTTAAGTCTAGAGTTAGCTTTTTTAATGACTTTACCAGCTGTTACTCTTCCCCATCTAAGGACTGATGAATACGGAGACCCAAGTATTTGATTTCTGATTTGGGATTAATAGTGGATTCACCACACCTGATGCTAGCTCTGAGTGCCTCGCAGTTTTTCGTTTTGAGCCAGAGACAGGATAGACTCTGTCTTCCCCAAATGAAGGGAGAGCTTGTTATCAACTAACCAGTCATTACACTTCAAGCTCCAAACTGAGCTGCTCCTGAATGATATTAACATCACATGCGAGACCATCAGAGCCGAATCATCAGCATAGAAAGTAACTTAACAGTTAACTGCAGAAACTGTCGTTGCACAAGATTAAACACAAAAGTGGTCCCAATAGTGACCCCCTGAGGACTCCGCATGTTATAATTGGGCTGAGATAGAATACCACCATGTCAACACCCTGTTTTCTGCCCGAAAGATTGAGTCGAATTCGACATTGATGGATCTTTCGCTTTCAGCCAGGCCGATTGCTTTCAACTTGGCCACGAGGATCTCATGATCCACCGGTCCAAACGCCTTTGTGCAAATCCGGAAACCACCATAACCAATAATTGCCTTTATTATTCCCATTCCTTCACGTAGGTTGTCTGACATGTGAATCAAGCAACTTTCAGTTGAAAAGGATCGCTCGAAAACCTGAACTGAAATTTCATAAAGAGCGACTCCTTCTTAAGGTATGTTTCCTTGCCAACTGGTCATAGACAACTCTCTCAAATATTTTTTGAAATCACCAAACACCAAGATGGAACCGGACGGTAATACTAGCCTCTGTTTTGCTATTCTTTTATAAATCGATCGGCACCACTCTAGCATTTTTCAATATCATTGGAATAGCAACCAGACGTAATAGACAAATTAATGATATGAATAAGAGGCTTAGAAAATCACGGGTGCAGCAGAGCATCCCTGAGGAATTAGCATGAAATTGTCAAGACCAGTAGATTTTGCAACATTGTTTGGCCAGAAATCATAAACCAAGACTTTCATTCACTAACTCAGAAAGATTAAGCATTTGGTGTCACAGTTTCTCTTGGTAAAATTAATACAGAATCCAAACCATATCTGGCCCTTGCCCCAATGGGAGTTTTGCTGACAAGAGATGATGCAATGGTAGTAAAGAAATTGTTGATTTCTCTGCCACGGTTGCCCTATCAAAGCAATCCAACCATCAGACCTCGAGCCCAATACTGCTAATTCTGGGACACATTGTTTGAAAGCACCCCACGTTTTTCAAAACATTCCCAAGGTGTTTAGGATTAGGTTATATTATCTTCATTTTTTCTTTAAAAATCACTGCAGTTTTTTGGCTGTTTTTATTTCATATGGCACCTTATTTCTGAGCTTTTCTGAACCTCGGGACATCTACCCAGGATCTTTTTGTTTTATTTAAGTTCGCAAAGCGGTATCTCTTTCATGGATCATATGTTTGATGTCACGGTTGAACCATGGGTCAACTTTTTGTTTTGACCCGCATGCATTTCATAGGAGCATGTCATCAATGGATTTCAAAAACTCACTCCAAGCTTTTTCCACATTACATAGCTCATATCCGAGTCCAAGAAATGTCATTCAATTTTGGATAAAAACCTTCTGTGGATACTTTTCATCAGTCTACCTAGTATTGGTTAATGGTTTTAGATGAAAAAATTTTTGTTTGGGAATCTTCTGCTGCAAAATGTCAAAGATGATCACTCACACCTATTGGTATCACACCAGATTGTGGCATATTTTCAGAGGTCAGACACAAAAAATAAGATCCAATTGCCATACTTTAGTTGTCTCGGGGACTCTAGTGGGTTTGTCAATAAGCTGCTTCATCAGATCTAACATATATGGCAAATTTTTCTAATGCCTTGAACCAATATCTCTTTTGGGGTTTAAGGCAGTACATCACTTAAAATCACCAAGAATGATGGTTTCATTTTCACATGAAGCTTGATTACCTGAACAAAACCTCCTCCAGAAATGGTAAAAAATTGGCAAAACTGGCTGTTGTGTACGATAGCAACACCGGTGAGGATCGGTTTTGTTTCGGCAGCATATGTCGATCCACAAGCTTCAATATTTTTATGACACAGGGTCAGATCTAGATTGTATCAATTCATAGCTAATTGGTAGAACAAAACCCTCCCACCTTCCCTATTCCGGTCCATCTACGTTTCCAAATTATAAGTTGGGAATATTAATAATTTTTCAGAGTCATTAATTGTATCATCAATTATTGTATCATTTACTACTACTAAATCTAGTACACCAGGCGGTAGCCTAAGGCAGGGGGCGAGGCATGCACTAATCACAGGTACGCTCATTTTATCATGGGTCATGCATGAATTGGTTCAGGTAACTAAATCGGCATATATGCCGGGTAGAGGAATAATTACAAAACTACAAACGTGTACGAGAGTTCCAAGTGACACATCACAGAATGCCGCCTATTACTGCCAGCCAACCGCGACATTTTCGATATGCATCGGTCAAATCCTGGATGAATCGCCAATTGATTTAAAATGACAACGTCAGCGTTCTGAAAATTAGTGCTTTACGTATCAAAATTTATTATTGTCAAGTGGTAATCTGTTCTTTTTTTTTAAAAAAAAAAAAAAAACACATTCACACTTCACAAACGTCACAACCCTGAATATTACTCCTCTGTGTTTGGACATTTACTGGGACGTTACACTTTAACTGGCGTGATGCTTCCATTTTCCATGAATAACTGTCGTGATGCTTCCATTTCCATGAAATGGCTATCAGATGTGTTTTGTCAATAGGCATCAGAAATGAGCTCGATGCTCACTAGGATTTTAACGCAGCTTTTTGGGTATCATAAACACTTCCTGATTGAGATTACTTGCGAAATTTACTATTATTTTTGGTCCACGTGCATCTTGCCCTACGGTGTAATTCCTGTCACCGTCAGCTATTTCTGTGGACTTTAATCCTTGCCTGTAGGTTTTATACAGTCGTTGGGTCACGCGGGGCGACCTATTATTTATTTATTCACGAGAAAACACTGAAGTCGTAGTGACCATAGTTGATAGAAAACAATCTGGAAAATATCCTGATTACGGGACTAAAATACAAAGCTTCATTAAAAAAAAATCATGTATAATGATGGAGAAAGGTGCTCTACATATTTAAACTGTACTAATGAGACTGCACGATCGAATACTTATAATTAAATTAGAACCGCGATGAGACGGGTTATAATACGCGAGCCTACGCCATCTTGGATATATCATACCACTCTCTAAATGTAAACCAGTGAAAATTTCACTCCCCAAAAGAGTGAAACTCTTTTAGACCACTCCAAATGTGTGGTTTGTACTTAAAAAGAGCGAATTCCCACTCAAAAAGAGTGAACATCACTCCAAAAAGAGTGGATTTCCACTCGTTTTCGTGTTGTCCTTCGTTTCACTTCTCAAAAGTGTTGTCCTTAGTTTAACTTCTCAAACGAGTGGAAATCCACTTTTTTTTGAGTGATTTTTACTATTTTTGAGTGGAAATTCACTCTTTTTAAGTACAAACCACTCATTTTGGAGTGGTTTACAAGAGTTTCACTCTTTTGGAGAGTGAAATTTTCACTCGTTTACATTTAGAGAGCACTGCATAGCATTTTAAAACATCCTATACGAGCCCGCCAAACTTCAAAGCTGACTCCCTGATGTTCTTCCAATTCCTGGAAACGTTGGTTATATATCTTATATCAAGGAAGAGATATTCATTAAATTAAAAGATCGCAGATAATAAAAACAAAACAAAAACCAAAACGAAACACACAATTTAAAAGAAAACCGGATAACTCTCTGTAGATCTAGATATTTTACGGGTAACATGTTGAACAGCACAACCTTCCCTCAGTCATCCATAACATTGATCACATGCATTGAAAAATCGATTGCATCATAAGGTTTCTCAGCAGAGATCAACATATTCTTTTTTAACGGTTTGTCCTGTGTATGAGGTTCCAACAAGGGTACTATCCCTAGGTCCTTTGCTTTTTAATCATTAGTGACGATCTTCCACTTCGTTCTAAAATCCCCACTTTAGTGATTAGATACACTTGTACCTTTTCACATCACATCACAACATCTTTAGTTAATAATGATAAACTAAACAGAATTTTCAATTGATTTAGAACTAATTTTCTCAGAATTTAAAAAAAAAGAAACAACTTATTTGATACTTTTAAAAACCACACACAAGCAACAGATATAAAAAAACATTGAAGTAATTTAAAATTGCTAACATCCCAATTCATTTGGTTAATTCTTCGGACGACTCATTGATTAAATTAAAACTTGCTACTCACACGCAACATTATTTTAAATTTCTTTCTAATGCAATGGATCATTGGTAAAGTCCCCGACCCTTTCTCCCTAAGACTCTCTTAAAACGTCCTCGTCCATATTATCTTATGCTGCTATGATCGTGCTGGCTTATGTGGCTTGCTCACACAGATCCGCTGTTTTTCAAAACCTTTTCAGTTTGATATTATCAATTCTATCACGGTCTACTCCATGTAGATCTGCTGGGTGATAACCTTTTTGAAATTCAATACACTTTCCCATCTGTGCATCAGGCATAGAAATCACCATATTTGTCTTGCTCGCAATGTCCTTAATACTCGAGAACCCCTTGCTGCATGAAGAAGTATAGGTTTTCCCGAACGAGTTCACACAATGTGCTATTTATTTGTAAAATTATTCGAGTTCGTGCGAAATGAAATGAACGTTGACAAAATGCGTTTTCCATTTAGCCAAATTGATAATTCAATTTCCTTTAAAGTGTATTCAATCGTTAAAACCGGGCATAAACGGTTCCTGAATGTACACTCATTTCGTATTTGGAATTCGTATCGAACGAATTTGAACGGTCATTCACATCAATTTTTAAGTTTTAATTTCTTCATCTAGATTGCGAATTCGCAAGATAAGCAATCGATTTCACAGCATTCTTAAATATAGATAACACTAAACAGTCTGCAGATAAAATGTATGTAAAAGTAACTGAACTAAGGGCCCTATACGACAAAATCTCTTTTTCCCAATTTCTTCCTTTACCGAGCAGTTTTTTGAGAAAAATATATAATGGAAAGTGGACAAGTAAACAGTCCTAATTAAAGTCACAACACACACACATACCCACCCCACCTACATGCCCACACCTCCCAACACGAAAATGCATTGCGGGGTACTCTCAACAATACTGTGTGTCGTGTGTGACATCCGTCAAATATTCCTACAGTGGGGGGTCAAAATAAGTCAATTAATGCACTTGTAGGGTATTTTTGTGTGTTTTCACGTCCATTAAGGACCACTCACATTTATACAGATGATAAACATTACTACATACCCATACACACACTCCATACACACAGATACATACTACCTACATCCATGCATACATCACATACATACAATAATATAATAATATAATATTTATTTGATTACTCAAAATACATAACAGAAAATAACTATAGTGACATTCAAAAATTGCAGTGCCAAAGCACGTAATTCTGGCTATAGAGGGTTCAAAAACCCCTACACAAAAGTCTCTCATAATCCAAAGAAAAAAACAACACATGTACATGCAAGAGAACAAGCTCAAATTGTTTTAGGAAACCAAAAAGAATAGGCAAGGCAAATGTAATCACATTGAAAAAGTTAATCAATGTAAACTGTACTGAGAAACAACAATTCCCTGTCTATATCAAATGGTTTTCCAAATGAACAATGTACAAAAAAACACCCATGATTTCATCAACATTCATTTATCAAACTTAAAGTGTGAGTTACCAGCCTCACAGCCTGCTTTAAAGTATAAAGATTATTGACAACAACGCAAATCAGATGGGAATTTCATTCCAGAGACGTGGACGGGAAATAAACAGATATTGAAGAAAGAAGAAGTCTGCAGATTTGGTGCAAAAGCCTAGTATTCTGCAATTTTGCTATGTTGACTCAAGAATCAAAAGAAGCAGGGGTCAACTCATGTAAAATCTTAAAACCCAGACAAGCCTTTGAATTTTGAAAGCATCTTCGAGCCCGACTAGATTCAAATCAAGAAGTCTGCCCCTCAAGTAAGGTGGGCGAGCGTCCGCCTTTGGTGATTGTCTTAAAAAATAAAGTACGTGTAATTGTCCGTTGCACCTGTTTCTCTAATCTATAATCCAAATGATTCCTTTGATGAGGTCCCAACACATTCCAGTAAATAATATGGGGCAAGATGAGAGCTTTGTAGAGGTTTATCAGTGCATTAGAAGACATATTTCTTGTGCCTCTGATGATGAGCCAGACAGTTTTGAACCTTACTTGAACTTGAAATTGCAGCTTATATTGAGTCAAAAGGCAAGATCCCGACTGAAAGTGACAACCAAGGTAATTTGAAATTGTTTAACTTCAGCAAGTTCACTCTCGCCCATTGTGGATTTGTCCACAATAATCCTGAGACGTAGATTCCCCCTAGTCATATATGCATCACAGGCATTTAGACCGTTGAGAGGCACTTATTAAGAATATCCAATTAATATGTTGTGAATATCATTCTGAGTAACCGGGGCTCATGGATGGCACTTTCCCTAAAAATCGGCCAAGTATTGGGTGATCATCTCAAACTGAAAGAGAGGAGAAGAAATAACATCATTTAAATCATTGACAAAAAGTAGAAAGAAATCTGAACCAAGACAGAGCCCTGGGGACACCTGAGGTTAACGAAACCATGTGAAACTGCAACCCTCTGAACACAACCCCTCTGCTTTCCCGCTGAAGAAAAGTTTTTTGAATCCCTAAGAAGAAAACCTCGGATCCCCAATGATGAGTTTTTTGAGATACAATGTTGTGGTCTACTTTATCAAATGCAGAGCTGAAATCCAAGAAAATACCATCTACAAGATCATTTACGATCATCAACTGATTTCTAAAGGATAAAAGAGTTTAACCAACATTGCTCGCAATTTCTCCCACTGCGAAAACATATACTGGTTACGCTGACCAAAATTATGTTTATCCACATAATCATAATACAACAAGAATACCTTTCTCCATTACCTTGCCCAAAATCAGTCCAGGAGACAGACGTAACTACCCTACATCATCCTTCGTCTTATTACCACCTTTATCAACAGGACAACTTACTTCTTTCCTTCCAAGCCTTTGGGACTTCACCTTTCTGAATAAAGAAATTAAACCCATCACACAGATACAGGAGCAAGCTCATTACACATGATTTCCAGCAAATTGGAAGAATGTCACAGGTCCAGAGGATTTAGAAGCATCCAGATTTTTCAGAGTTTCTAAAACTTCATCATTAAAAGGTTAAAACACAGAGGAGGTCCCATGAGAAGTAGGCCTGTGTCAGGTAAGAGTTAAGATCATGGGAAGGTACATACCAATCAAATTTAACTGGGCAATGTGTTTACACGCACATCAATTTCATAGGATTACTAATACGTGTCATTAATGGTAAAAGACGTGTTTTATCACATAGTCAAAATTTCCTTTTAGATGTGACATAAGACCAACACTTCTTAGATACACTTGGCATTTGGCAGAAATTTCATAATATAGGTACCTGTGACTCTTCTAATTAAAGCCTTACCGTATACTACTCTTTAAATTGTTGCCATGCACATCAGAATTACTTTTCTTAGCTCTCTTATAAAGTACTTCTTTTTAGTACACAGTTTTCTGAGATCCTTATTTATCCATGGCAAGGACTTGAACTTGGAACATTTTTGCCTAGGTACAGAGTGATCAATACTGTCCCTTATAAACTGCTCAACATTATCCCAACAGAATCAACATCATTATCAAACAATAGCTGCCCAAAACCTATTCCACAAGAGATCTTCATTTTAATCAAATCTGCCTATTCACAGTACACAGACTTAGTGATGGCTTACACTTAATATGACTTTATATTCAAAGGATTGAAACAGCTGAAGATCACAACCATCGATTATAATTTGAATTACAAGAAGTAACAAAGGAAGGATCAGAAACAAATACAAATCAGGAATGGTCAATACCCATTAGAGTCCTATAGTAGGCCTGCTTTTAAAAACCTGAGTGAAGCCATTTGAATACATGGTATCCAGAAGAACCGTTGGAAGAGCCCTTTGTTACTGCATCTCACTACCCCATCAATGTTTGATGTTCAAAAGCACCACGTGAACAAGATTATCATATTTAATGAGAAATGCGTGTATTGGGTTGCTAAGATTTTCATCCAAACTAACCAAACTGTTTTTTGTTCTGCGAAGGTGGCCTATAATAACTCCAAACAAGCATTTACAACCCCCCCCGAGTTGTATTACTCAGGCCCATCTACAAATTTCAAGATTCATTAGATAAAAACTCATACCGCAAACAGGATTAGATTCATCTAATCCCAAAGCAACCCCACCACCATGTGTATTCCTATCATTGCGAAAAACACTGTATACATATGGAAAAAACACTTCACCATCATTGAAAGAATCACAAGCCAAGATTCAGTTATGGCCATAATATCTGGTGTCTAAATACACACGAGCTGAAACTCATCAACAAGCTTATTTTTCTGCTACTAGCATTGAAGTATAAACCAGACGGTTCCCATTGCCATAATTGGTGTCTTTGGCTTGAGTATCACAAGAAGAAATAGATTCGTACTAATTACATGAGAATCACTAGGTCAACGACACATGAGAAAAATATCACCATGACCATCATCATTAATGACTGGAAACTGAATGCTTGAAGAAATTTATGATTTGAGCCTCCTCAGGTAGACATGGTACCATTAAACTTATAATCACTAAAACTGTCGCAAATGGTACTCATGGAACATAAATTTAAAAGAAGCATAAATTTACATACAACCACCAAATATTTATTGGAAATTCACACAATCACATGAAAGCAAGAGAACAATTATGCAATAACAAATAGTAAGGCGGTGATTTCTTCCTTTTACAAACAAAACACCGCAATTCACAATTATTATAAACCAGAACATTTTGTAATATTATTTACAGAACTATTTTGAATATTGACAATTTTTGAGTTAGGGTGGAGATAATGACGTGAATGGTAATGATTCAAAGCAAGAGATGAAATTAAAATGAATTGTAGCATGCAACATTGGTCAGTGTTGTCATTGCAGTTACCGTTTAACACTGTACTGTTAAGTATTGTACTGAAAAAGCACAGATCAAATAATAGCATTTATAAATTACAATTGGAGTCAATATTTTTGAAGAACTTTTCAAAGTCCATAAGAATTGTTCAAGTTTCTTTGGCCCATAGTTGTTGTTGAGACTCTGCAACCAAAATTGCAGTGGAGTTGGTCCTTGATTGCTTTGAGATGTGCGTAGAGTTGATGTTTTTCTTCCGCTTCCTGCCCTGGCGAAAAAGGGCTGGATGAGCATCGCGTAAAAGTTTTGGAAATTACTGGCCAAAAAGGCTCATTCCAGTGAATTAGGGTGAAATCATCTCTGGTGAAATCCTGGATATTTTGTATTATCAATGTATGCCAGTTTGTTTGCGTGAACACTATCCTCAATTTAACAGTTCGCTGTACAAGCTTGTCAGAAGATTGGGCTTGTCGTATCTTTCTGTTTGGAAAGATATCGCCTACATGACAATGATTGGGATGACGTGATTTGATGGTACTCTCCAATTCATTAATTCCACTTGAGATTTATACATACATCCATCCATACATACAAACACACCTACAAGACATACGTACACACACACCATTACCCATACATACATACATCTACATACATACAATACATACATACATACTACAATACTACATACCATACATACTAACCTACATCTACATCATACCTATGCCTACATTCATAGGCCACATTAATTTAAGTCTAGTCGTATTGATCATTCTTTATTATTTGAATAAGAAAAACCGAAATTGAATGTTAGGTTTTTGTGAAATTGAAACAGATTATACCTCATTCCAAAATAAGGTGCTAAATGGAATTATATTTTACCAAAATATCATGCCCATTGCGAAATCGGCCGGAAAACCTATAATCATCAGTATCCTCACACTCCGTCCTTGCATTACCTTCCTTTGCGGCCTCTGCCTATCTCTCAGCTCTATTCGGCCGTACTTGCCTCTGCTTTTGCTGGGGCCCGCCAGCTTACGCTGGAGGCCCCTTAGGAATCCGTTGTGCGTGGTGTATGTGTGGATGTGTTTTGATTTGTGGTGCTCCCGAAAATGTTAAAGTGACAGGAGGAATTTGTTTTAGTATACGATTTCTCTCAAATTTCACTGGATCGTTGTAGACCAACCTACCGAGAACGTTCCGAAGGTTTATTGGACAAACAGGTGCAAAAAAAACCGCAAACCCCTTGTTTGAACTTGCCTGCTATCGTAATCGTTCCCGCATAGAAAACCCTGCTTTGAACTTTCTGTCGTGCACGACAGAACTATTAAATCATCACTTATTACATAAGACGGCGTATTCGTCTTATTCACTTTCAGGTGTGATCTAATATTTGATCATCATTCCCAATATGTAAAAAACCGGGGTTTCGGAAAATTGGGGGCGTTCTTTCTTCCTGGAAATCGCTTCATGTCTCTTCATGTCTCTTTAAGGTTTTCTTAAAATTCGTTTTTTTTTGTTTTCAATTGACCCTCAATTGAAAAGTTGAATCCTTGGAACCAAACTGTGTCATAGGTGCACCATGGGATCCCTCATATGATGAAGAGGTCAAATGCATTTTCCAAGGTCCAAAGGTCATGTGGAGACAAGTAAAAAGATAGGCTAAATGTAAAATTGACCTCAATTGAAAAGTTGAGGTTTACAATTGTGACCAAATGTGGGTCATAGGTGCACCAGGGATCCCTCAAATGTTGATTAGGTCAAGGTCATATGCCAAGGTCAAAGGTCCAGTGAAGCGGGCCCACAGCTTATATTCTTTGAATATACGAGCGCAAAAGCCGAGAAACCGCGAAATTCCTAGTTTCTCTCTTCTCTTTCTAAAGTTTTCCTCCCTCCATTTTCTCAAAAGTTCCCGAATGTACTTGACTATGTTCTATATTTGGTTTTGTCTTTTTCCGCTCTGTTTTAAAAAATTTTTATGAACCGACCTGTCTTTTTGTCCATATTTGTTTGTCGAAATAAACCGTACTGACCCCCCGTTTGGTAATAGCTTTTATAATTGATTGGATTCAAATGTGGATAACATTATTTTTAGTATTTTAAAACATGTCACGGCATTTTAGTGTGGACTTTTTGTCTTGATCTAAATATGACTTGATCTAGTTCTTCCATATCCCTTATTTTCTTTGTACAGGTCTATCCGTATATTTGAATTTATTCTTTGAAAAATGTATTTTATTATTTTTATTGATTAACCTAATTTCTGCTGTATTATTCATCAGGTGTATATTGATTTGAATCCGAATGCTGAAGGATGAATAAATCGGAACAAAATTGAATAGCTTGTATATGAAAATCAAGTGAACAGTTGATTGATAGCCCTTTATATTAAGAGATAATTATAATTGTAGAATTTAATGATACCAGATGTTATATACCCTTAATAGTCCCGTTTTTTTTTTTTTCCAACAACCTGTGAGTAACGCAGAACTCCTTTGTGCTACACGTACGTTACATTCAGGAAAGTACGCTATCCTTTCACCGCACAATCAGTTTCACGTATTAGTAAAACTGCGAAACAATCTGGCCAAACAACAGGAATGAAGGGCCACTCAACAAACAGATCTACTATAGTATTTCAACCCATCGTGTCACCAGAGAGAAAAGTTTTGGACAGCGACAGCGTCGATTAGTTGGGAGAGGAGCAAAAAAAGAAAACATTTGGCGTGATTTCACTCTGTTTCATGCGAACGAACTATAATCTGGCCTTTCATTTTGACTTCATTTCCCATGAGAGTGTCAACGACTTTTGTTGTGCTCCTTTGTATCCAAAACACAGTGCTCAAAAGTCAGTAACATTAATTCACCTGATACATTGAATGCCACTGAAGTAATACGATTAGTCAAATGTTTTTTGAGAGTTAGCTAAAAAGCGCTTACGTGACTTGAAATGCTTTCATAAGGCATTATAATTGATTATTCTGTATCGGATTCTTCCATGTTTCATAGATTTACGTGGACTTTTGAATTTTCCAACCACTGAACATCACCTCATTCATGCCCCGCATACCTTCAGAAAGTACTAGAGGTGACACGATGGTTTAATTACTATAAAGAAGTTGAAGGTAAGAAAAGTTGCCCTGGTGCTAAAGTGAACGAGGCATATGATATTAAGTGCTGAATGAAAGAGGGCCTTGTATAAAGTCACATATAGCGAAAATCTCCTATTTGTTTGCTTTAAATTCATGTTTAACAGACATTTCGAACCGGAGAAACAATATTTAAATCCAACGTAATGAATATTAAAAATTTGAAAAATTGTTGTTTTTTTGTATGTTAGAAACCTCATCCATCCTTTTTCATTTACCATACTATTGTTCCACAGTGTTGTATTCAAAATTCGTAAATTATGTTTATTGTTGTGTTCGAAGGATATCTTTAAAGCGTTTATTTTTTTAGTGGGGGGGGGGGGGGGGTTACCTTGAAGTGTTTTAAAAAATCGGATGTTGTGAACGTCTCGGATTATTCTTGGGGGCAGAGTTCAATATCCATGTTGTGTTTTTTGCTTTGAAGGATTTTATGATTTAGCCCTTATCAAAATACCATTTAATGTTTTCCTCACATGAGGCTCATTTTTGTAGATTTGTACTTGGCAGGGAATGTTACTATTGCAAGGTCGTTTGCCAATTTTGTATTTGTGCAAACTCACGCAGAATGGTCCATTTCACTGCAAAAATAGTTTCTAAATGTGTGTTCATACTTAACACACGGCCTTTAATTTCGTTTCACATATACAATGTATGAATGAAATGCTTTTGTGCCCTTGGAGCTTTACTGTTTGAAAGCAAACGCGTGTAAGCAATATGGGGGGGGGGGGGTGAACCCATAATAAGAGTGATTTTAAGAACAGTCGGCTGTTTACTAAAGCTGACATTTTAAGCACAGCATGTCAATGAGTATACAGTGGCTTGACATCAGCGAAGAAATTATTCTAATCTTGCTGAAGTCCTTAGTTAGACTTAAGAACATTACAAGTGCCTGATCATCAAGGGGCTGACCGAATCAACTTGTCCCTGTTTGGTTTGCTTTAGGTGGCGGTTTGTATTGCTTGAACATGTGGTCACTTTCGTTTACCTTTACTCCAATACTACGCAAAGGATTCGAAATATCAGATGTTTATTTCCAGGAAGTTGTCAAAAGAGTGCTGACTGCATTTGCAGACTGCCCTTACCAATAGGGAAAAACTTACAGAAGTTATGAGCTCAGTCCATTCCTCGTTTTGAAATTTTCGTTTTGAGTCAGACACAACAAGAAAAGGTCCACATTACTGAATATTTATGGTAGATTCTTGAAAGGTTTTTTTTTCCCGGTATCTAAAATTCACAAAGTAGATGAAATGGTAGCCTATGGGAGACCCCCTTTTTGCTTCTAGAAGTTTTCAACATAACTTACCATGACCACCTTTCATGTGAGTGCGTTCTACAGAACTGGCAAAAGAGCCAAAATGCGAAATGCGTTTTTTATTTTTTTGTTTTAAAATGTTTGTTGGCAAGAATTTCCCTTAGACATGACTCAAATCAAACAAATGTTTAAGTCAAAACAATTGCAAACCTATTTTACTGTAAAACCATTGTACTTTATAAATAAATTTAATTGATTTGGGATCACTTATATTTTAAAAATAACTTCTCTATCTCCGGACCATATTTGTCATCGAGCATTTCTCAGTTCCATTAATTTAGAAAAAGAAATGCACAGGGCCTACTGGAAACAACTTATTTTGTGATGGATTTGAAAAGTTAACAAGTAATTTGTGACTTTTTAAGAAAACATAATTTTTGATTATTTTAATTTATTTAAATAAATAACATTAGAACCCCCTGAGGTGTACCGGCCCATTTTATTGGTTACTTGGCTAATTACCCCAATAACCCACTCAGAACCTGGTAAGAACACACCTAAATGTTTTGTACAGATGTTCTGGCAGGTCTATTTTGAATGGTTACTCACAGGTTATATCCGTTATATCCGGGTAAAGTGCTAATTATCCTTGGCTATCCACGTATCAAAACGGATGGGGTAGCGTTTTCCTTTTTAAATCCGGGCCAGATGTGGAACAACTACCAACTATGGTAGAAATTCAGTAAGCATCTCTAGTTTAAGAAGATTTTAAAAAAATATTGAGGCTCTGGTATGTAAGTAATAGTTTTGTTGATGTTCTGTAGGCGTTTTTTACCTTTTTACTCTTTTGGGTGGATTACTGATTGTGCTTATTTTATCTTGTAATTTAATCCGCTTTCAATGTAATTTTTGTATGTTTTTGTTTAATTTTTAGCATTAAGTTATGAGTTATAGTTCTGAGCTGTTATGTAAACTTGTTTATAATTGTATCTAATATATTTTCCTGTAATTTTAATTATTGTATTTTAAATTATTTAGTATACACCACTGGCCAGAGTATTGCAACATGCAAGAAAAACAATTTAATTCAAAAATTGATTTAAAAATTTGCACCAGGAGTTTCTTGACTACACATTACGTCAATTATGTCAAATACGATTTCAGACGATGCGGTTTCCCAGAATCAATAGTGCGAAAACCATTTTATTTGCCTATTCATGTATACACCATAAATAGGCGGGTTAAGAGGTCAGTTAAATGATATCTTGCGATGTAACCCTCAGAAGGAATACGGTACAGGAACGTCAAATGGTTGCAAAATATCACTAAATTGCTTAATATTGATTTGTCAGGGTCTACTTTAAATTTTTGGGTGAAAATCGGAAGTGTTTGTATGGACCGGAAATGAGATACTTTGTTTTCAATAGAAACGGGAGCACGTCCAGGCCCGTTGGACTCGGGAATTTTAATGACGAGAAAGCGTCACATGATAACGGGAAAACAACTTTAATCGCACCGTTGACATTTTTGTGTTTGTCATGCACTGTGAACACGTAATTAACATGATTTATGTAAACCACGTGATTTGTATCAGACGAGTAAGCATTTGATGTCTCCAATTTTTTTTCACACATTTTTCTAAGACCATCGTCTTCCATTGACTTCTCTCATTTCCCCTGTCCGCCCTCAAAACCACTCCATTTTTTCCTGCAAACATATTAAAATAAACCCTAACACCCGAACAAGTCATTTTGGCGGCTATTTTAAAAAGCCATTTCTTTGTTTCTGTGTCTTATTCCTTCTGGGGTGCAACGGCCCAAAAATGTTATCGTTCGCAGTTCTGTAATTCGCCATATTTATGAACATAACAATCAAATCAAACAATTTTCACCTCTTTGATTCTGGGAATAACATCTGTATGAAACCATAACTTTGACATTTAATACGAATGTGGTCAAATACATGGTCATAATTTGAAAATCAATTTGTGATTACGAATTTCGTTTTTTTGTATTTTCAATACTCTGACCATGTGGTATTTAATATTATGTTCTGTATTTACTTTTAAGAAAGAGGGCCTTATGGAAAACAGCGCTGGATCACTGATTGAGGTTACCCGCTATAAAGAAAGTTTTAATACACAAAATCAGAGATACTGTCAGAAAGTGGTAGACCTCAGGGGGTTAAACGTTCCAAGATTTTCGACTGACCGCTGGCAGGTACGGGTTGCTTGGAATCAGAAATGTTTATTAGGCTTGGATGAACAAAAACCAAACATATTTAAAAATGTACTATTAATATAATTATTTCTAATGCAACTTACAGTTCTATATCTCATTCACTGTTCGATCCCTTGCGCGCTAATCACTATGACAAAACACTGTATACACACAAGAGTTTATTAAATGGCACATCTTTAATACAAATACTTTAACAGCAACCACACAACTCTATTCTTATACCACCAGTAGTACATTTTTCAAGGCAAAAAACAAACAAAACAACCCCCCAAAAAAAAAAACCCCCCAACAAACAAAACAAACAAAACAATCGGAAACAAATTTAAATCAAATAGCGATTTACCAGTTATGTTATGATCCGTTCGCCTAATCTTCATCAGCCTGCGCTTGGAATTCTTGACCGGTGGTCTGGTCATGTGACCTACGGGAAATTGCTTTAACATGGGGGGGGTGGGTTTACAGAAGCCATCTGGAAACCCCCGGAAAGTTGTTTAAAACAAAAACAGCCGCCACTATTTGCTGCAGCATCAGGTCAAATAAGGCCTTAATTTCTACCAACCAGGGCGGAATAATAACATTTGCAATCATAAGTAAAATGATCATGGTTTGTGTAGTTCACACGGGAAAAACACGTGATGACAAAAATCAAAGTGATGGCAATTTGCTAACCCCCCGCATTGTTGCAAAATGGCCGCCATTTTAAAAGGTAATAGCACTACTATGGCAACTTAGTGTCGAAATGTATGTTGTCTGGGTCAAGAGGGTTCCATATACATTGCCAGAATTTGTTGAGTCATGGAAAGTTATATACAAACGCTATTTGTCAAGATGGCTGCCATCTCGTCAAAAAACCGTATATTTCTTATTATATAACTATGATTTTGATGTTCTGGGTCAAGGAGTTCAATAAGACTATTCTAAAAACTGTAGAATGAATATAATGGTGATGTTTTTGCATTTGCCACTTTTTTTCTCAAGATAGCCCATATTTTAAATACAATACCCACAGTGGTGAAATATATTAACCCAGATGCTTGATAAATAATATCAACAGAATCCTCGGTAACCCTCCTTAGAACTTCCTACTGCGCTTTATGCCCCTATGAACGAAACCCCAAAACATTGACACCATAGACGTGCACGTGCCATGGATCCATTTTAATGTCGAATTCGTTCGGGGCCATTTTACTCTTGACATATCTGAAAAACAATAATGGTTTCTATTATAATACAGCCTAAGAACACTCAAAATTCCCATGCATTCCATATATATGTTTTGGGGAATACATACGGAGTATTCAAGGTGGTCACTTTTGGGTGTCACATTGGGTAGTCCCATAATAACTGACTCACCTACTTTCATCTGACGTTTTGAGATATGGCCTTGTTGAATCTGACCTATAACACATCCACTTTGTCACCAAAATCGGCATCCTAGGTGCTGTAAAGCATGAGGTATAAAGGAGTTTGCCTTTTTCTATGTGGACCATTTTGGGAAAAATAGTGACGTATGAAAACTTTCATTAAAAAAAACTTTTTATATTTACCTTACAGTTTTTTTTAAATAGTTTTATAATTGAACTCCTTGGCCCCAGAAAATTTTTAACTTGACAACCAACAATCATCTTTCATAGCCTAATATAATAATAAGTAAGGTTTGTGCCACAAAAATGTCAGCACTTGGAAAATATCGGCACTCAAACATTTTATAGTTTGTGGGAATAAGTTTTGATTGAATCTTTACCCCTGAAAACATTGTTTACAACACCAAATTGTCTTCCTAGTTTTTGGCTTTAAGATGGCTTACAAAATTTGGAAAATGGCGTCGTATGCCAATTGCCACCACTTTTTAATTTTGGTCGTCACTTGTTTTCTGAACTCCACATCCTACGGTCAATTTTAGCTATATGACAAATGTGATTATTCCGGCCCGTAGCACTCTCCTAACATGGTTGGTGCTGCCGCACTATTAGCAAAAAAGAAGAACTCTCCTCCGTTTTCTTTTCCGCATCCCTGAGACCATATCTCGCGGTAACTGATAAATCTTTTGGTGTGAGTCCAGTATTTAATTTTAATTTTGTTTCCTATTGAACTATGCTGGATGGACTGATAACATTCACAAACTCAAAACAAAACAAGTTTGCTTGTCCTAGGTCTACACTGACCGACCTCGCTCTTGAAAAAAGTTTTTACTGTACAAAAGACTCCCGACACAAAAATTGTGGTTAAGGACAAGCAAATTGGTTTGTTTTGGTTCTGATATCTTTTGTGCATTAATTTTCAGTTGACTTGTTTTCTTTTTATGAGCTTCTATATGCACACTTATCTGGTGTCTTGTTTTCGCGAGCTCCTTCGACGTACTCGATCTATTCGTTGAGTTTTGATCTCCTGTGGTACTTTGACAGATTTTAAATGTTTACTACTTCTATTACATAACACTTTGATAAATCCATTGTAGGTAGCGACGGCGTTTGTTTTTTAAAAAAAGAATCATAATGTTGAGTATAGAATTCATTCCTCCCCCGAAACTGGCCCATACATTTTTTTTCTATAAATTTGAAACATCCTGCTTGCCATTTTGTACATACCACTACCACTGAGCTATCTCATTATTAGAACCCTTTATGCTTACATGAAATGTAATATATGCATTTTGTGTGGTCTGCATACCATCCAGGCTACCAATCGGAGGGGGCACTTGTAATTCCAAAGTGATATGCTGCGTGAAACATGGACTTACAAAACGTACCCTAAATTTCCACCGACTAAAACATCCCCTAAACAAGTTTTTTGTCTGTTTTGCTACGTTAAACAAAGTATTTTTTGTTAGTTTTTGCTACCCCTAAACAAGTAAGGAATGCCTGTGTCGTTAGTCATGTTAGTACGCCTTTATTATCTCGCTTTGATTTACTTACTTCCGATTTCAAATATTTTTGATGATTGTGATCTCTGCTACAGACACGATCATGTTCACCCGAAGTGTCAACATATTTGAAAATTTGCAGGAATAACTTAAGATTGAAGGATAAGTCTGTAGAATTCCTCATAAGTTACTTTTTCAATGAAAAGTTGCCAGAAAATGACGAAAACGGCATTGTCAAATATATGACTCCATTCATTAACGGTTGAAGTACGTGTCCGTACGGACTAATGACTAAATGTCCGATTTTGTCTTATAAGCTGCTTCTGAATTTTAATCATTTGTAGGGTAGTTAGGGTACCCGTATTTGTTATAGACATGCAAAAATCTATTGATGATTTTTTTTGCGATTTTTATACTTAGCAAATCACTGATAGTGCCTTTTAATTTGAGTATTTCATACCGCAACACGTACATCACAATTTCACGGCTAAGAAAAACATACCCTTAGTCCATATTTTTTGCTTGTTTTTTGTTTTGACACCCTACTCAATGTACGAAGCGCGTACATCGCATGTTTGAAAAAGGGACCCTTTTTACCGCTTTTCTTTTTCACCGCATCATTATACACCTTTGAATACAAGAGTGCCCCCGGGCTACCATGTTTACAGAATTGTAAATGATATGTATGGCTGGGCTGAAGTTTTTTTTTTTGTTCAATGCCATTTTTTACAATCATATTCGATCACATTCGCTAATGATGCTTTGCTTTGTTTTAGAGATGCTCTAAAGATATAGTGCAATATGGTCACGTTTTTCTGAATCTATTATTAACAACCTAAAAGCTTTACATTTAAAAACTCAATTATCCCAAAACATATGGTATTCTAATTGTTTTTTGTAAAAAAATAAACATAGGCCTACAAGAGGAAAAGCACTGTCTCGGTCACATAGCCTAATTCTTATGTAAATGTGGGTGTGTGTGTGTGCTTGTGTGGTTTTGGTTAACAAAAATCGAAGTTCAACAATTTTTTTTTGCAATATGTACTTACTAAAAATATTTTGTTGGCACCTGGTGGAAAACGGCATTGAAACCCCAAGCTGAAATGACAAATGGCCGCCATCTAGAGAAGAAAAGATAAAACCATATGCAATTCCACGTAAGTCGATGGCACTCTGTTGGCGTCACGAATTACATCCAAGATTGATACACACCTTGAACAACGCACCCCGTTACGGGACTTTTCGTAGTTATATATTAACCACACTGTAAATACCTTAAGGCAAACCTTAATTATTTCAGTTTCTCTTATAATTTTAAACTAAAACGCTGCAATATATTTCTTCTGTTATATCTTGTCCCAAACCACAAACATTGAAAATGTTCATGCAGAGTCCTAATCAGTCTTGACAAGAAAAAATATGTCGTCTCTTTTCAATTATTTAAAATCCCCCCAATTGGAAATCACGTAAAATTATTTTTGTAATGGACCATTTCAAGGTTCGTTTCACTGTTGAGAATATCTCTCGATCATTTTTAAACGGTATACACTTCATCACACAATCTCGGAAGGTTTTCAATATTTTTTTCTTAAGTGAGTAGGCCACAGTTCACGCAATGCTATTGATGACATTTAACCATCATATTGCGGCACCATAGACATACTGTGTGGAAAGTGTTTTTGCCATTTTTCGCTACATGGCCGCTTTTGGTTATTTTAGCTTTTTTTCAACCCGTTTTCACCAGGTTCTAACAAAATATTGCGTTAAAAATATCATAAAAATTGTGATCCATTTCACCACACTTCTGAGAAATTTTGCAGAAATAAAAGTTAAACCTTTTTTTGGACCAGAAAGTGTGCATGTACGTGTGTAGGAGTATGCATTTATATGCTATTCATGTAGTGATTTACGTATGTTTGCGTAATAGTTTTTTTCGGCCAAGTCTGACCTTTGGGGTTTTTGTTTATCGCACAATAAAGATCATCAATCTGAAGCTGTGTTAACAGAAGAGGGCATCCAGAGAGTGACGGCCCAGTGGCATACACAGGAGGGGGGGGGGTCAAGTTTTGGGCCCCCTCTGGGCATATGGGACCAAATATGTATTTTCATTTCATCCAAACTTCGGGTATTGGTAAATTTAAAATGAAGTCGAAATGTTTCGCTCGCTACGCGCGATTTTTGTCAATTCAGACTTAGTCTGTCAACCCTGTGCTTTTGTTTTCACCACACAGAATTTCGGATTTTTTTCAACCATTTTAAACAGCAATCACCTGTGTTTCTAATCGTTAACCAACAAAGTTATCCCCTGCAGACAATCCTGAGCTGTATTGTTTTCTTGGCCGATTTAAAACAACTATTTGACCATTTAAAGTCACAAAAAAAAACCGCTGGTCCCTTAACGGCGGGAATTTAATCACATTTTAACGCCGTCATGTGAAGGCGCAGCCCATCGCGTCGGCGCGGGTCAATTTTACTGCGTACTGAAGCGTGCGCGCGTGTAAATGTACTTTTGCGCGAACGCATCTTGGAAAACGAAAAATCGTAGTTGAAAGTAAACAAATCGCTAATTTAGACCAATGAAATTTCAATTCTTCTGATTTCTGGAGTGAGCGATCAAAGGATGTTTTGCTTAAAGTGCTAAAAGATGTATTGTCCATCCCCCACTTTCACAACTATGTCCAATTTTGAAGTTCAAAGATAAAGTTATTTGAGAAAGAGACCAGCTGAAAAGGGCGTGAAAAGTCCCTTTTTTAACTTAACACGGATTTTCTCAATGTTCGAATTTTTTTGCAAAATTTTGCAAATTTTCCGACAAAATAACTCCAAAAATACCGAAGTAAAAGGTAAGGTTTACTTTCCTTCCTACGATAGCGTTCGGTCTTCTCTATGGAACGGTTTTCTCAATTTTTAATTTTCGATTCTAACTAAGATTTCTCAAATATATACTCAAATTTGGAAAAGCAAGGTAAAAATCACACTTTTTTGACATTTTCCCTTATATTTCGAAAATAATCTCTATTTTAAGAAAATGAAAAAACCGTCCCTAGACATTTTTCTTGTTTCTAAAAAATAACATTAGAAATCATGAAAATCCAATTGGTTTTTGGTTTATGCTGTATGAAAAATTTGGGGCAAAACTCGTGTTTTTTAGTATTTTTCTCAAATACGGAAGTTTTGCATTATCTGATTCCACCATCGGGTTCATCATCCAATTTTCTTCTTTCTAGAAATGGTATACTTTTACATACCATATCAATATTTGCAAAGTTTCCAAACCAAACTAGATACGCAGAATCTCAGGTTGACACTGTCCTTAATTGGAGCAAATTACCATGACGACTTACGAAATTTTGCCCCTTGCACACAACTTGGCAATTTTTCTCGCTCTGGAATACGACTGCCGTGGGTACGCCACTGCGACACCTCAATATCATTGTTCCACAGAAGACCACAAAATCTATGTTGAAAATTCCAACCATTTTTAATTGTAATGATATTTTGGTATTTAGGTTCCCATTTGCCACTTTGTACCATTAATTTCCAGGGATCCGTACAATTGATAATTTGGCGGTCAGCAATATGTACACTCAAAGAAATCACCTTTTTAAAAATTGAGGGCTCCCTTCCGTCCCCGCAAAACTCTGAATGTCCCTTTAAATAATCTTTGGCAAACCCTTCTAATTTAAAGTTGCCCTTTTCTCCTACGTTCTCTTGACATAAATTAAACCATCACAACCTCTCACCCCTACCACCTCTCAGCCAGATCTGCTTCTAATGCTTGTCCTTACAATGATTGTTTGTTAATTTGCTATACAAGTTGTTGATGTTACTGGCAAACCAGCAGCAGGACTTCTACAAGACAAACTCACCTAGCCTGGTATTGGAACCCTTTGAGGGATGTCAAGGAATATTAAGGCTTTCAAATACTGTACTCTGTTTCATGGAAATAACGGAATCTGGCATCTTTTCCAGAGGGGGTGGTGGTGTGGTGAGGTGGGGTGTGACAAAGTTAAATAGTATAAACCAAGTTGTCTCTGAAGAGTCCTGTCAAATCATGCTATTTTAAGCAGGCCTCCGTAGTGATAGAAAAGCTACCCTACAACCGCCAGACACTCCATCCTTGGTTTGAAATACCCTTTATATTCTATGAGTCAACAAAGTCGTACTGACATTTTCGGCAACATTTTATTTTTTTTAGTTTTTTGATATTTATTAAAAAGTAGGTCATTACGCACATTTCATATACATTTCCAGTGACAAGTCTCTTTTTAATTATTTTTTTTGATTTTTTTCAGTAAAAAGAAATGGGCTGCCATTACTACTGATATCTTGCAAATCTGTCATTACATTACTATTTACATTGTTTTCCTATCTATTATTTTTCTATTACTATTATTTAATTTCAAGAAAAAACTACGCAGAGCTTGTAAACCGGAAAGTTGCTGTTAATCTAATTTCAGTTTAGCCTCAATTTGGAAATCTCTGATTTCAGTTCATGCGGAGCAATCGGATATATATAACTGTCTGCAGTTGAGTAATTTCTTATTTTTGATATAACCGGGTCACTGGACCAATACCAGTTATACAACTCGATTTTCTAAAACAATAATCCCTGGGGCCAAAATATTTTTTATATTGTTAAAATGTCTTCATAATTCAGGTAGTAAAGACAGTATCATGGGGAGTGTGTGTACCAGAGGAATGTAATGATACCAAATACCAATGCAATTGATCTGATTAAGGTAAAGTAACTTGCTTGAATTTTTGTGACAGGGGGTCCCAAAATTATCATAATGTAACATTTTTACAACCATGCAAAATTTAATTTGCAAAAGTCTTGAAGGGCCTATTTCCTACATGTGTCAGTGTCGCTTTAAAGCCACTACAGTCATTTCTTTCAAATTCAAAATGCCATTTTATTTGTATCTCTAAATTACTAGTCTTAGGTAATATAAACCCCTTATATTACTGTTTTGTGAAAAATAGGACACTAAAGCATAATTAAAGTGGTCTTGAAAAATGCCATTTATGACTGGCGTGTTTAATAATTAAAGTGGAATCCCGACTTTTATTATTGAACAATGATAAGAATAATATTAACGAATACGGCGCATCAAAACCTAACCACTTACCGGGGTCTCTACTACAGCAATTTCCAAACACCGTGCAAAAAATGTACCTTTGATGAAAAATAATGGGTGAGGCCCGATTTTGTTTACATTTTGCAAAAATCGCTTGATAGCGGGGTTTAAGGTCCCACGAAATGAGATGATAAACCTAATCCAAAACTTTACGGGCATTTCATTCCAAAAAACAGGGCCACAAAAAAGAATAACTACGTACCAGTGATATCATTAGTGAACTATTGATTTTCAGCAGTGCCATGAATAGATTCAACCCCCAGTCATCCTGGAAGTTCTATACTCATGAAAAATCGTAGTTTTCACTCTAATGATGTCATCACCAACCCAAATATTGAATGCTTTATCGTCCCTCCTGGTCAGACTTGACACAAAACAACATCAATTCTATGCATTTCCTGGGACCTTTAATAGATAAGAGATAATACAGAGTGCAAGGAGATTCACTGAACCATTACGTAGGCACTGTTAGTCCAATATTTCTCTGTATTTTCAGAGTATGTGAATATAAGCCAATATTTCCGCGTGAACAAGATTACTGTAGTTGAAGCCACCTGTGCCAAAAGTCCTCCTAGACCATACGAGCCGGGCTCATTCTTCAGTGGTAAGTACAAGAAAATTGTAATGTTACCTCTAGACCCGATTCAATACCAGCCATGTTGGTGGACAAGATGGCGCATTCCAGTACTACATCAAATTCCCTGTAATGATCCCTGTGCAATTAGGGTATGAAGCAGTCTGAAATAAAAACATTACCATTGAGGAAATGGTTTCATCCAATACTCGGGGCCATTGTTGCCGTATTTCAGGTGTGGCAAAAAAAACGGCCAATCAGATGCATGTTCTTTGTTTGGCTAAGTACCCATAATATTCCTCTCCCTTTTCGCGGTTTGCAGGGTTTTTGTTTGGTTCACAATGCAATCTGTCACGAGAGGAGTAAGGTGGGTTTCACGGAGGAAAAATTTATTTCATCGGAAACCTAAAACATTCGTCTCTGGATTAGACAATTACATCAAACTTTTGATATTGTTGTCGAGGATGGGTCGACGCCGGGGACCGGAACAAAAAGGAAAGCGACAAGCCGGAATATATTTCAATTGTGAGTAGTGCAAGAGAGACTCGCTTGCGGGCGAAGACGATGGAGAATTTGACGGGTTATCATCTAGGAAATAACCGCTGTTAAACTATCAGAGTGCAGCGATTACGGTAGCCACAAATGTGGTTTTTTTACTCAAAAGCAGCTTCCTGGTTATTAGTGTAGGAGGTAGGAGTGAGGCAGGTATAAAAAAAAGGGGTGGGGAGCCCGTCGGGATGGGAGTGACCTTTGGGGTGCTCGAGCGAGTCTCAGTTGCGTCAGGTCAAAATTTGGAACAATCCAAGTAATAGTGCAGCGTTTGTTGCTATTGCCAATTCTGCGTCATCACAGCAAATCGTGGCCAATTCTCAAAACCAAGTGCAAAGCGTCCGGATGGTTAATCTAAGTCA
>JAMKCH010038754.1:0-14957 GCA_023653785.1 Ophioderma brevispina | reverse complement strand
ACAGAAGGGTTGGTTGTGACGTTTTTAACTCAATATTTTTACATGTATGCCATTGTATTTTTAATACCTATCTGAAAACGATACTACATTTTGTGATTCAAATTATGAGTGTTGCACAAATACTAGTTTGTAAACCCGCAATAATATGTTGTTAATTTGTGAATTTGTCTTTGGGGTTAGAGAAAACCACACATTAGTGGTGAAAGGGACTTCCTGACTCATATTCACTGGCTCTAGCGCTAGTGTGAAATTTCGATGTTTAGGAATCTAATATGCCTGTGTATTTTAGTTGTCAGGTTCTATGATGTTCTAATAAAATAAATTACTGGTAGTTTAGGAAATAAACAGCAGAATCTATTTCGCCATTTTAAAATCGCAGGGAATTGTTTACAGTAGGAATGAAAACGCAGAGAAACAAACTATTGCTTGGTGGAGCAAATCTGTTGTTGCCCTAGTCCTTCTGGTTAGGCCGTATGTGTTAAAATGTTTGAATAATTTAACATTATTGTTTTTTTTAAAAATATTCAAAACATGTGAAATATCAAATATGATTACTTTAATTCAAATAATACATTACAAAACTTTAAAAATCTATTTCTCTATTTAAAGTCTTAGGAAATTGTTTATATTGAAAAGAAATTGGCAATTTTTATTTACTTGTCAAAAATGCATTTGTACTAGTAAACAAACAATTGTCTAATATTTTAAAATAGCTAAATATTATTTGAAACATTAATTACCTAAACTAATTGCCTAATGTGGTGATCAGGTTTTGTTTTCCCGAATATGCTATTCCTTTATGTAAAATTCTGCAGAAAAATATCAATGAAAGTTCAGTGTATAAAAATGACCGTATTAGTATAAAACGCAGGCTTGAGAGTTTTATCCATTGAATCACATTAAGGATCTACCATGTTTTAAGAATGCGTTTACTAATATACAACTGGTACATGAACAGAATATGCTAGGTAAACAAAAGCACTTGAAGTACAGCATATTCTTTCATATGCTATATTGGGACTGGATTAGAATAAACCTATGTCAAAATTCCATTCGAAAAAATACATTCGAAAAAAAAATAAAGGCGCTGTGTGGCAGATATTCAACGTAAACTTCAAAATGATTGCATTTGAAATTAAAATGTAAAATGATTCTAAAACCTTATGATGGATGTCCGTTAACAATAACTTGTGCCAGACAATTAAGGTCGAATGGTAGTTGTAGTATTTTTATTTGTTACACTATCATAACACTATAGTCGGCATGGATATGGAAGTTTTGGTTTCTCGTTTGTGTTCCACTTAAATATTTAAGGGTCATGACTTTTATTGAGTACTGTACATATTATTTACAACTCTGTTCCATTTAAAGGATGTCGAAAGATATACAACAGGTAGAAATCGGGAAGTGTCAATATTGGTATTAGGCATATAAATGTCATACTTCTACATAAGAAATAATCAACGACAAAAAAAGAACAAAGGAAAAATATTTTAGCATCTGTTACCTTTGAGGTAGCTTAAGCTAAACGTTTTCTACCTATTTTCTTGGGGTACTTCAGATTTTGACTAAAGCCAAACCAAAATCAAATAAATACAAAAAAATAAAATAAACGGCTCTGGTTATTTATTTATATTGTTAAAAATCCGAATTAAGATTAAAAAAACCCCTATCTTATAATAAATATAACGAATGACCAAACAACAAACTTATCTGTACTTTAAAAATCTATCTTATCGTACGACAGAAAACTTATCTATGTACTAGGTTTTTCATATTTTGGCGGGATAATTTGGTGCGCGTCATAATATTCGGTTGTGTCACCTTTTGTGTTATGTAGTGGTCGTGTTGTGTACCCCGTGTAACAACCCGAGGTTTGGAAAAATTCATGGAAAAGTTGTTTTCAAGAGGTGCACAAGATCTATACACTATGTGGAGAAAAACAGTTCCGGCGCAGGTAGCAATATATCTAAGTTGGCTACTTTAGAAGTACAACAGTGACGGGCACTAATTTCCCTAATATGACAATGGTAAGAATAAATCAATTATACTCCAATATCATTTTGGTTGATTACCCCCCCCCCCCCCCCCCCCCCACCCCCCCCCCCCTAGTCCCCCCTCTGGGCCATAGCACGTAGTGCATAAGGTCTTCGGTACGGCCTTTGGTGCTGGGAGTACCCCCCCCCCCTTGAAACCAATTTGTCGTTGAAATTTGTAACCAAAACCTCTTGAATTGATGAGGTACAATAAACACGATCACATAACAGGACCAAATAAAATTGGTTATACAATTCAAAATCGCGGCCCAAAAACGATTTTTCTGGCAACCAAATTACACTTTTCAAAGGGAGACTTTTTAATACACTTTGGCTCCTAATAGTAGGACATAAAAATTACATTGATGAAATTAAAAAAATCAAAAAACTAAAAAATTAAAAAAAAATACTTTCAAAACAAAATTTTTGATAGCACAACCAAATTTTATTTATGCTTATTGTATAATCGGCCATTTTCCGATTTGAATTTGTTTCACAACCATTATGCGTGACTGATGTTTATTCAATTACAACTAAAAAATTGGACCGGGGGGGGGGGTTCTCATGGTTTTGTTGGGTACCCATTCTCGTTCCAGGGTTCTGAAGGGACCCCTACGGACCACTTTTCAGTGAAATAATACCCCTAGTGAGACCAGTTTTTTGGGCGATTTTCAGTGAAAATATACCCCTAACGGGACCAATTTGCAGTGAAATTATACCCCTTCGGACCTGTTCTAAATACGTTACTAATACGTGAAAAAAGAATCCCTTTAAAATATCTAATAATACAAGAAAAATGACACTGTGCTACTCAGAAAAATTACAGCTTTGGGGTTATTTTGCGATATGGTTTAGGGTATTTTTTCCTATTTGTATCTTTGAAACCAGTCCATCACCACTGAATTTTGTACCCCTATCGGCGACTAGAACTTGATTATGTGAATTTGATACCCCTAGCGGTAGTCCCTCATTTGCAGCTGAGTCCCCTTTTTTTTGAACGAGCATGGTACCCGCCCAAATCCCAGACCCCCCCGGTATTGGACCCAATAATGTAGTGTTTAAATCATGGGCAAAAATCCTGGGTCCACAGAAGGCCTCCCTTATGTTTAAGTCCAGAGTATGAAAGTAAGACTGTGTTTCCTGCTGCAGATTCATTGCAAAACAGAGGAGGCCACAGCATTCTCGCCACAATCATCTTCCAATGCACTTTTTGCACAGATTGTCACACATGAATTTTAGAAAGACGGTATAAGAGGATCATCTGCCCCTTCAAACTGAGGCGCATGAACTTCAGATAGCGGGTGTTCACTAATTACCTACTTTTTTCTTTTTCGACTTGCTTTAATATAAAATTGTTAAAACGAAAATAAGGAGATGATGATACACAGATCTCACATTTTTATGTATGCCGCGGGACGAGCGTAACCAGGTAGCCAGCCTTTTTGGCAGCGAGTGCCCATAATTATCAACAATTTTAGTGGTTCCACTGATCTCTATACATGGATTGGAAATCGGGGCTTCGTAATTGAACACTGATTGCCATATTGGGCCATCCAAAAGAAGCCCAGCAGGTTGTTAGAGCCGGTCATTTATACAAATTTTCCCATTGAAAGGTGGCTAGCGACATAACAGACTACAGAATCAAGCCCATTCATGAGCTCATTGTATTTGCTCGTAGGGGATGGCATGTCTCTAAAAACGTGCACCCGGGATACACTTCTGTTAAAAACGGTGTCTCTTGCAATGGATTTTGTTCGGTAGACCAAGATTCCCGCCCGTTACTCCATTCATCTAATAAACACATTTGTTGTGTAGCCATCCATTTATAGAGATCCGATGAGTGTTTCTCAGCTGACTTCCAGACCCGTACTGTACACATGCATGGAGTTCAACGACACAGACAAAGTACTCTACTCCCGGTTGTTTCGCTTATTACCTTACCCTTCCGCATTCGTCGGTGTTAAATATACTCATTGCACTGTGGTTTTGACTACCGCATCTTAAAAGCCACTATCAGTCATTATTTCAAAATTCAAAGGCCCTATTTTGTCTGTATTACTAGTATTAGGTAATATAAACCCCTTATATTACTGTTGTTGGTGAAAAACAGACACTAAAGCCATTTAAAGTAGTCTTTAAAATGCCTAATTTACGACTGTTTTGTAGTATTAAATAAAAGGTCGGATCCCGACTTTTATTATTAAATAATGCATTACAAAAAATCGTAATTTTGTAACAAAATACGGGTGTTAAGCCTAGCCACTACAGGGTCTTTACTACAACAAGTTTTCCAATAAAACATGCATAAAAATGGACTTAAATGAAAAATAGGGGTGCGATTGTTACATTTTCAGAAATCATTTATAGTGGCTTTAACTTTAAGGAGACGTGATCCAGTACAAATATATAGCGCACAGAGGACTGGATGCGGAATCTCTGGCCAACTTGCCACATTTTTTAAAGCTTTTGTAAATTATCTGGATTGATGACGTTCCTTTTTCGGTAACAATTGAGACATTTTTTTTCTAAGCTATTATTTTTTGTTTTGAAAACATGTAAAAGGTATATCTTGAACATTATTAATGGCCCAAGGGTGTTCTCAACCAAACACTTCCGTTTTGGGCGCCATAATCACCGATTTGAATTGCGTAACATCCACCCGTCCTTCCATAGTTTTTTTAATTTTTATTTTAAAAAACATGACTGGCTACAAAAACATACGTTACTACGTGTATATTAACAATGTGAGTCATCCTATAGTATCTTCAACATAATTTCATTTAGCGAATATAAAAATATTTCTATAAACTATTTTAACTTAGATAAAAACTAATGTTCCATTCTCAAGAAAATAAAATAGAACGTCATAAAAGGATTTGCCACGCCAAGGTCCAGGGCAGCCCAACGTTTGCATTTTGTATTACTAGATCTTGAGTGATCATATGTGTATACAGTGCTAATGCATTCCCAATTTATGATCAGGACATTGACATTTCCAATTCACAGATCAGAATCGTGGGAATGGATAGCCCACAGGTCCGTGTATACTTTCTGTCATTTTAAGGCATGCGTCTTCATGTGTGTATTTAAACATTACCACACGTCGATTGAAATCAACTGGTTGCGAATGGAAGCAATTTTTGGGACTCTCTGAAAATTCTAACGACTCTTCTGTGAAACACAAAAGTTTTGGTCACACGATTCAACAATCAATCAATTTTTTGATTGTATGTGCGGATCCCGTAAGTCTGTAGTGTGGAATGGCATTGGAGGTCGTGTTACGATAAAATTTACCATCGGTAAGGAGCTGTCTTTTTGGCTTGCAATGAAGTATATATGTTACCATTATTTAAGATAGATTTTATAAATTTCCGTAACGACCAGTTATCAGACCACCTTCTCCTGACCACGAATAGTTACCACTTTGAATTTCAACAACCTTCACAGCTTATTCCATTAAGGTGGTTGAATCATAGTGGTCCGGCAAGCAGAAGGTGGCAGGTAAAACCCTGGCCAGTTAAGAAAATACGTGAATCCCTATCAACATATGTTTAATGGAATGCCTCGACTTACCCTAATTCTTGAAAAACAAAAAGACTTATGTACGGTTTTCGATCATGGTCTCAAGTTTTAACTTCTAAAAACTTATGCACCAATTAATTGTAGTTCTGTACCACTCTTATCAACAAACTTTGCCAGTGCCAGTGAGTGATCTCCGAAAAATATACATGCGTAACTGGTATACCGATCAAGGGAAAAGCAGCGAGTGGTTGATTGAAACATCGAAAATATCATAAAACTTCACCATTTTGGAATTTTTGTTATGGCATGGATGTGCTACATAACCTTGCAAGTGGTTGGCGTTGAAATCCGGGACAAGGCAGCACTTTTTATCCAATTCTGGAATTTCTATCGTGCGATTTTAAAAGTTCTGAATTGAGATAAAAAAGGTTTCCCTGTGCTATTCCAGATTTGGAGGGTGATATTGTGCACAGTGACCTGTACAGTTTGAGCTCAAACACAACATCAGTGATCTTTGTATATTGTGTACTCGTTGTTTTTTGTAAACCAAACACTCAGCTGTTTAAGTGTAAGATTGAGTGGTGGCTTACCGCTGTTGTCTATATTGCGGGAGACTATTATGACAAATTTCTCAAATATCATATTTTCACTCTTTGGTGTGTTTGTCTTTTAAAAGTAGTATATGGAAATGTACACATTTATTCCTGATTTATAAGGGGTAAAAATGATTGATTTCCACATGTGTTTGATTCTCTCGCATTATCGCTGCTTATTCATTACACAAACTCATTGATTATTGTTTCTGCAATATAACGGATTTTTTTTGAGGGGGGGGATTCAATTTTAAAATCAACTCGCTGTCGAATAAATAAATCGTGAACTGAACAATGACTTCTCTTTGGCCTTAGTTACTTCGATTTTAAGCATTTGGACATCACCCAACATGCACACATAATGCAACATGAACGGTATGTGAATGAGGTGGGGTTAGCTGGGCGATGGAAGGTCCAAAAATGTTGGATAACTGTTATATATCTGTTTCTGTGCCTGGAGTCAGCCTTTATTAAAATTATCGATATCTCATGTCTTAAGTTAGACATTAAAATGAACGCTGATTTAATTTTGTTTTTATTTCCTTTCAGAAAATGGATACACATGTGATTTTGGTAATAATCGCACTCATAATCTTGCTGATGAAAGTGAACAAGTTCAGAACGTGAAAATAGATTTTACTAGTGGACCCGCAGCCATTTAGGGAAGGTTTACAAATTCTTTTGAGCTGTCAAGTCAGCGGTCCATTTGATGACACACTGATATTGATTGTTAAAAAAACTGGATAAGTTGTGACTACGCTGTGCAACTGCAGAGGGAAGGATCCTAGTGCCCAACCAGAGAATGTCTTATTTTGGGGTTGGATCCTAATAATGGGGCTTACATTTTATATGTGTCATCTCGAATATTAGCAGAGCCGATAAAGGCAATATCGTGTGTGACTGATATCGTCAGGATAATATACTAGCGACTGGGCAAACCGTTACAGTGATATTCATGTATCCCCGCGTGGTACTGCCTCAATGTGAAGCAGCATCTTCAGCTTCAAAATTTCATACCTGGTATGACGGGGATGAAATCACCTTAAAATGCACTGCAGACGCCGGCATCCTGTTGTCCCAGTAGGACTGGTATCGTTGCAGGTGGGACATTCGACGACAATACCAAAACCCGAGTAGGCTATAGTTTTTATCTTGATTGTATAGAAGTATCGGTTTTGTATGATTTATGTCATCTTAATATACGGATTTGATATGGTAGTTATATCAGCTGTGTAAGGCAATTCGATGGGGTTCTAATATAACCAGAGTCCTGTTATCTCGGACCACTTACGGTGCTGAAACCTCAACAACAAAAACACCAGTGACATGACTTCAAGCACCGCAACAAAAGCTAAAGGACTTCAGACAAGAGGTCATTGCAAACAATTGTTCATTGTTGCTTAATATTTGCAATTTAATAATTGTAATCATTGTATCAATTTGGAAAGTGTACAGATTTGTAAAATAAGTAAAACTTAAATAACACGAAAATCAGTACTTCACTCGCTGTTCACCAAGGGCGATTGAAAAGTTGCAGCCAAAGATCACAGTTTTGATAATCTGTTCATGTCGAGGATGTCCATTCTCCAATGGAGGCGGCCGTTATGCGGTCGTTCAAAATAATTAATAAACTTAAAAATGAGCACCTTCTTCTGGTAACAATATAAGATATATCCGATCCACCGGCTTACCCACGACCACCCAAAAACCGCGAAAGCACCGAGGGAGAAACAGGATACGCCAAACACTGTACTTTGTTAAAACCCACCCTGTCGACGGCATCAAAGGTGCTTGGTCAAACCTGTGGCCAAACGCGAAGCGTTTTGCGTCAGAGAAATCTAAGACAAAAAGTTCTAATTCTGAAAACGGTTGTTTACGGGATTCATTTAATATTGGTGGAGTACCACAACTACCTACTACGGAACCAAAAAGACCGCAAAAGATGATTCCAAATCGGCATTATAGCGAAACACGGTTGATGTCATTGCAGGACACGCATTCACGCAGCTCTGAACGATCGGCAAAGCCTTCAACTCCTGATGAATGGCATAATATTACGGATTTGTCACATACTCCTGGACTTGAATACGCCGATTTAGATCTAGTCAGAACTTGCAGCGACAGGAAAAAAAGCGAAGGATCGATAATAAATCGATGAAAGGCCAGTGGTTTGTATGCATCATTGCAAATGATTGCTATTCCATCCTTTGCTTAGTAAAACCCAGTTTCCGTTGCTTTCAATAAAACGCTGGATTTTAAAGCGATTTCTTCTGAGAAATAAATGGCAACTAGGGTATTGTGTCATTTTGATAAGGATTTGATTGATCCATTCATCGCATACTTGACAAGATTTTTTTTTTGGTTTGGTTGGGTAATTTGGAATTTTGGTTCAAAGTTATGATCATTTTTGTGAAGCACTTCTGAATCTGGGTCGGTTCCGATTCAATTCCTTAAAGGTGTGCATTTCCGTTTTCTTACATCTTCTTGTTGTTATGGTCACTAGATATCTTTGAGAAAGCTTTTGGTTCTCAAAATTTCAGATTTGGGTTTTGGTGTTTGTTATGAGCAATGTTTGTATCGCACTGCCCCATCATAGATCACTTATACTGAATTTCGGATGGAATGTCGTTTGCGGACCAAAATTGTTCTGTGCTCAGGTCAGCGGGCCTTTTGACCAAATTTGGTGGTCATAAGGCATTTCTACGCAAATTGACCTCAAGATGACCTTTGACCATTTGGGTCACTCGAAACCCTGTAAACAAAGGCCCGTCCGACTGTCCTCCTCTACCTTCATGCCAAATATCAGCCCCATATGCCAAAGCATATTATCAAAATGCCAGACCGGACAGACAGACAGACATATCTCATTTTTAGTAGTATAGAAGATTTGCAAATAAATATTAAAAAGGCAAAATAGGCCTACTAAAAATCTTCAATATTCGACGCGGCTTAAGTTTTGAGTCGCATGCGGATGACAGAAAACTAATAATTGACTTTCCTGCGCCTTAGTGCTGTTTTGAACTTTTTTAACAGTTTATGGCATTATTCGTACATGACTTTCAGTAAAAGAAAAGATTAAAAAATAGTAATAATAAAAAAAATAATTTACATCATGACATGTTTTAATAGTGCAACTGATTGGCGCTGAAAGTGGAAGGGTGGACACTTATCCTTTGTCCGGAAGAATCAAGCTTAAAAATATTATGTAAGGGTGTTAGTATGGCTGGAACGTATGATTTAAGCTATAACAATAAAGGGAGGTCTGGACCCCATATGCAAAGTACAGGCACAGATTTCGCGCATGGCATCTAAAGCTCCATATTATTACCGAAAGATTCCTTGCAACATGTCCAGAAAAAATGTATAAAACTTGGAAAAAAATAAAATTCAATAACATTTTTTTTTGGTCGGAATCGAAGGTCCTTTCCAAATTGTAAATTGGTGTCATAATAGAAGCAAAATGAGTTGTATGTGAAGAGCGGAATTTTTATCGATGATTCTTTTGTTTCGTCTCTACATTTATACAAATAAGAAGAGACCCTAGACCTGCCATGGAAGCAATAAATGAACAAAAATTTAGTAAGTCTAATCTCATCATCAGAAACGTACCATTGCTCACCAACTATATGAAGACATAATCATCCATATTACGTCTATGCTGAGATCTAAGATGAGGTTTATTCCGGGGGGGGGGGCACTTGTATTCAAAGGTGGATATGATGCGTGAACAAGAAAACACGTAAAAAGGGTCTCTTTTTTCCAAAAGGCGATGTAAAAAAAAATATTGTAATTTGGAAGTAAAGCAACATGAGCAAAGCCAGATAATAAGGGTATATTATCAACACAATGCATTGCTTTCTTGTTTAGGGTAGCAAAAACTAACAAAAGACTTGTTTATGGTAGCACAAACAGACAAAACTGCTTGTTTAGGGTATGTTTTTTAGTCGGTGGAAATACTTGTTTAGAGTGCATTTCGGAAGTCCATGTTCACGCATCATATCCACCTTTGAATACAACTGGCCCCCAGGGGGTTTATTCATCTCAGCTGAGATTAAGTGAAAGAACACATGGCTTACCTATTCCGCGTAATGTTGTATATAAACATTTATTAAAATACGTTTGCGACGGTAAATATTTTTTATTAATTTGACTAAATTCAAAATTAAATTTTAAAAAGTCACCTTCATCACTTTTTGCCTTTGCGTTTCATTGTAATGCCTGTTTTGTTATGAATACCTTTCATTGCTTTAAAAATGGCAACTTGGAATTCCGATCATTCAGCTTTATCCTTGGGCTAGATTTTCACAAAGGAGATAAGATAAAGACCATTGTGTAGAGTATTTATCATACGATATACGTATTAAATAATCGTCTGTGGATGAATCTAACATCAATATCTGGTCGAATAGGTTTACTCTCCTGGAAAAATAGTCTTATTGACTGATCCGATTTGTGATGGTTTGAAATGATCCCATCTATTTAGAAGATAATTTTATTGATAGCTTTATTGTACTACTTAATAGTGGGAACGAATATTTAAAAGATACAGGACACAAATTGTTACAACACACCGTCGAAAGGGAGAGGGGTGGTTACCCCCTGATTTTTTCTTAATTAAGCGACCAATATCATCTTGTTTGGTATCAGTGTGTAGCTACATATGTCCTTTCTTCAGATCAAGTATAAGCATATCAAGTTTTAACAATATGGCGTCATAGTGACGTCATAACTGAGAGCTTATTTTTAAGCAAATTTGTAAGCAACGCCCAAACAAATGTAAATTTTATATAACAGGACTTAGCGTAGATTTTTTTCTTTCTGTTGGTATTAAATTAAATGTAAGTGCAAACATTCCCAATATGAACTTACTCACATCATAAGTCAGAGCTCACTTTCGACTACAATTTTACTCAACAGATGGGCTCCTTTAATCAACATTTTGCACACGTAGATCAAGCATGAAAAAGCCATTGGATATGCTCTATAGTTTTCGTGTCCCCGGAATGCAAATCGAATTGATGTGGTTTGTGTCAAGTCTACAAGGAGGGGCTGGAAGGCATTCAATATTGGGTTGGTGATGACATCAATTTAAAATGGGTCTCTTTACTTTTGCTCGCGTCCTCGTCCCATCCAGGTGACTGGTTGTTAATCTATCATGACCTGCCTGACAACAATAGTTATCCCTATGACTGTCACTGTTCTGTCGTCTTTTTGTGGTCCTGTTTATTGGATTGGAATGTCCCCTAAAAGGATTTGGAGTAGGTTTATATTTTCATTTCGTGGGACCTTTAATGACCATACGAAGAAAGACCTTTCCTCACATGTAAAACCAAAATTACTAATAACGTTGGGGACATAACTGTCGAATGCCTTCACTAATTGTATAATTTCTGCCTTCTCTTACCTCCGATTGACAAACATTAGGTGGGCCATTTTTTTTTGGGGGGGGGGTAAAATGGGGGTGGGGCGATCGAGCGGGGTTGATACAGTCGGGTGATATTGGTTATTCGTACGAAAAGCAATCATTCTGATTTATAATCTCTGCACGTCATATAGGGAAATTTGGCATTTATAAATAGTATAATTTTGTTTGTTATGGCAGCCAATTAATTTAGATTGTCAGTTGTTGATATATTAGTAGAACGAAACAAACGAGAAAAAAAAAATAATAATCTAATAATAATAATAATAATATAATAATAATATAATAATAATAATAATATATAATAATAATAGTAATAATAATTAATAATAATAATTAATAAACAAAAGCCAGAAAAGTAATGCATTAATATAAATGACTATACTATCCTTATACGGTGCATTTTTACCTGTGATTTCACTCATTTCACCGATGAATGGTTTCAACGTTTTTCTTGACTAAATAGTTCGATGTATATTGTTCGCGAGTATGCGTGTGCTTGAAAATTGCTTTCCTTATTTAATATTTCTGTAAATAAAAACTTGTATTAATTTTTTTATTCTCTAAAAGCGTTCGATATCTTTGTGGAAAGGCGCTTAATAAATCATAATATAATGCTCTGCCGTCTGGATCAAGGAATTGTAAGGTTAGCGAATGACCTAACGTTCACGCTCCGAACATCTTGGCAAACAGCAGCTTTACTTGTCCCTGACACGACCAAGATATTGTTATTACAGGTCAATAATATTATGCACTAGCACGTACTGGCTAACAGCAGCGGCTGTCTACTATACCAATCATGAATTTTCGACACATATTTTTGTTACAGCCTTATTGATGTTAGAAGCGCTGACCTTACTTTGTGCGTCCCTTGCAGGAAATCGTCAAGAACCATTTGTGTACGTGTTATATAACAAAACTTGCCTTGTGACACCCCTGTATAGCTAGCTATAACTGTGCATTCGACTCTCTCTCTCTCTCCTTCCTATCTCTTGTAAGTCGTTCGCAGTGTTTACAGCTTTGAATAACGTTATGTACTACAGATCACGTATTTCGCAAATTAACTATCATTTAATCGCCTCAAGATTAACCTTAACAACTACATGCATGCAAACTGTATCGGCTAATATAATTTTGATAGTGGTTACGGGATAATTAGTATTCTGCAACCATATCCTTCAACCTGCAGTCCCGTTGAGCTGCCAATTCATTGGAGTGGTGGCACAATATAAAATTACGTTACGACCAGGCTACTGTAATATTTCAGAAAGGAAGCCAACAGTTCATTTCAACGGAATGCTACGTACAGGGTGTGTCAAATGTGATTGCACTTTTATATGTTTGTTAAAAATATAGGATTCGTTTTCTCTTCCTTTTTTGACAGCCCGGTGACGCCCATGTTTATTGGTAATACCACAAAAAAAAAACAATGAAAAAACAGCCTGTTTTTCTCAGAAAAAAAAAAGCATATCAGACACACAGACACACAACCACACACCACCACACCACATACACAAACACACACATAACACACCCACGCGCGCACACACACACACACCCAAAACAGATGACAGCAACATACTGGTACCTACCAAGCACAAATACAGACTCACATGTGTGAATAAGTACAACCTATGCAAACGCATACAAAAAATAGCCTTTGTGCATATAACATATCATTTTCGAATTTTGAACAAACATTTAATTTCTAATTAAGTTAATAATTAATTAAGAACAAAAAAGTCAGAAATTGATCATCCCGAATCCACTTTTCAAGTTTGGACCACTGGAAAAATTTACAATCCTCGTTATAATATAATTCTAGACACTAATGCCAAGGGCTTCCAACTTCCGTTGGTGGATAAGGTGGATAGGAGGGGTGTCTCTACGGAAATTCACTTTCCTAAGTCATCCACACTGCAGGACAATAAGAAAATAACAAATGAGTAGTAACAATTAGTATCCCCAAGATGTGTAAAAAGTAGGGGCAAAGCATATTTTCAAATTCTGGAAAAACACATTTCGAACACAAATTAACACGGCCTCGTTTCCACAATATATTGCATGTGGAATGAAATTTGTTAATATGTTTTTCTAAAATTCCAATTTACCTATATTGAACACAAATTATGTAATTTTCTAAGCAATGAATGGTTGGGGAGGGGAAGGGCTCCTAGGGAATAACCGCAAAATTTGTTTTACGCGCGGCCGATTTACGCGTGGAATTTGTACGGGCGTTTTTTGTCTGACTATTAAATGCGTTTCTTTCATACCCCCACAAAAAATAAAATAAATACGTACATAACAATTGGTCTACAGCCGTTACTGGCGGTTAAAATGAGTGCCGAATGCGATTTTTTTTTGAGGGATACTAATTTCTCATGCAAGTTGCAACTTGATCGTCTTTAGACCACCAACCGAGGACGGTCGAAGGTCTATTGGACAACAATTACAGACAGAAACCGCAAGCCTTGTTTTGGACTTGCCGACTATCGTTATCGTCCCTACAGAAAACCCATCTACTAATAATCATCATCTAGTACATCAGATGGCTTATTCACTTCAGGTTCTTCTTGCATATTTGGTAAGCATTCCAAAATATACAATATCCAGGTTCGAAAATGGGGGCGTTCTTTATGTAAATTTCCCTTACCTAACAATTAGCATTTGTATGTCGCTATTCCATCTAGATCAAAGCGCAGTATACAGCCACAAATTAGCATGAAACAAGGTGAGTCTTAAGATTACAACGACAATTTGAAGATATTGCCATTTTCGTCATTCTTATAGTACGAGGGAGTTGTTCCAACGACTGTGGACCCGCGACGCTGAAATACTTTTGCCCTACGACCTTGTTTGTTCTTGTTATAAGCGGTAATGTCTTGAGGGTCAAACGCAGAGTTCTTTGGAGTACTATATGGCGACAGAGTTAGATAAATAAGCAGGAGCAGTATTGTTCTTGCATTTAAAGACAAAAGACAGAGTTTAAATTGATCCTTTCCCTAGGGCGCCCAGTGAAGTTCTTTAATGCCGGTTATATGGGCCCTCTTGGATATGGAGCATACCAGCCGTGCAGCATTGTTTTGCAATCTTTGACCCTGTTCAATTCAACATTCTTAGCACCGGAAAGAAGATTACCGTAGTCAAGACGAGAGATGACTAAAGCCCTGACCACACTATGAAGAGTTTCTTGTCCAATTATTTCTTTATTCTGCGGATGTTTCGTAACTGGAAGTTAGTCGATTGACAGAGACTGGATGCCTGTTTAGTTTATGTCCTTTAATGGTGGGGTCCCCATGAACCAACCCCCGGGGGCACTAACGGAAGATTGCTGAGAACATTTTTTAAAAAATCAAAGAATCATAGCCATTCTTTGCGGTATAA